>CALNHX010007012.1:0-80025 GCA_940337035.1 Agriotes lineatus | reverse complement strand
ACTTTATCTATCCTTGATGTTAAAGTGCTACTTTATCTACCCTTGCTGTTAAAGTAAAACTTGACCTTTTGTTTTGAGTTGATAAAAGCACACTTTAACATGTGCTATAGAAAAAAATATATTATGATGGAAAGTAAAAACCACTTTGTTAATATAAACGTGCTTAGTGATGATGAGATTGACTGAGGACGTGATCTAGAAACATCAGATGATTCGTCCTTAAAAAGTTAGAGGGGCTTTAAATTTAATCACCGGTATTCTTAGAGTACAATAAAAAGACCAAATTTTAGAAAAATTACAAGTGAATACACATAGTGTAAGTTTTACTTTACTTCTAGGAAATAAACGCAGTATATACGAGGAAAGACAATACAATGTAGTGCAGGTAGTTCCTGGTGTACGAATTTCCATTCTAAACAAATTTACAAAATTACAGAAACACATATTTGGAGTATGAGAGTTATTTCAAACGTCCCACCAAGCTGTAGCGCTATGGGCCTTCATATATATCCGTTCAGGCAGATAGATTACAATTTACGGAACACAGTTAGTTGCCACGCTGACGCTGTTTAAGGGTGACTGCATTGATTTGTATTTCCTCAAAATAGTGTTACGTTATATTTCAGATTTACGACCTTCTCTTAATTAAATATTCGTTGCTTATACATCGGTTATTTATCGCTTAAGGTTTTCAATAGGAAAAAATTAATTGTATCGCAGCTATGGGAAATTAGTTCTCAGTTTACGAAAAACGTATAGAAACTATATTATTCTTCTTTCACGTAAAAGAAATTTACAATTTTGGTAGTTTTGCATGCAGTATTAAAAGCTATGTGTAGGGTAAAGTATAAATATCTTGAATCTATAATCAAATGCGTCAACCATCGAACTTAAATGATCTATTTGCGCACAAAGTGGCCGAAATGATTGTACATATATGTAAAGCCTTTAAAACCTAGCGAACCACCTAGATATTTACGTAGCAAACGACTTTCGAGATTGGACATTTTTGAGGTCGACGAAATCAACGTTTCGCCCACTTTTGTAAGGGGCTTTATCAAGTGGAAAAGCAAAAGATCACGGTAAGTCAACTTGTAAACCACGCCAGAGGCGAAACGCTTTTGCAAGGAAAGGGATAGAATACCACTGTAACTCAAGCCCCGCCCACCGTCACTCAACCGCGACTGCACTTGCCTATAAATTCTCGCGTTTCTCCTTCCGATTGTTAGAAGAATTTCGCCTCTGGCGTGGTTTATACGTAATGACAATAGCCGTGAAAGCCTCCGAAAGCACTTATATTTGTTATACAGGGTGTCTGCCGACATGACGTCCATACCTTAAGGACGTGCTGCTCAGGTCATTTTAAGAAAGTATATTCAAAGCTCATTCGTAACAAAAATAAAGCATTTAAAATTTTAAATGGTAGTGATTTTTAATTTCACGAAAATGAAATCATGTTGACTATCAGTCGTTGCTTTTTTATCTTGTTTTAACAATTTATTGTTACACAGTTAGTGTTGCGTAGTGAGAGTATGGACTCAGCAGCAACTATTTGTGCTGAGCATGAGGCTCTTCTTCAATCTTCTTTAACTGTATATACAAAAATTAGCTGGACACTCTGAACAATTACTGCAGTAATGTATGTATGTATTATCTGTAACCTCATTTACCTTGCAGTGTAGAGGCTGGTGCTTTATGCGCTGGCATTTGGCGGTGCAATGCTCAACACCCGGATTCGGGATACAGAGTTGGAGCGCGCCTTTGGTGCTTGCGCAGCAACTATTGTGTGAGGTGTGTGTCTTGGGGATGTGTTGACCTTGTTACTCTATCTCTAAGTCTGTGGTTCTAAATATAGCACAGTTAATTTGGTGCCCAACCGTGAATGGTCTCACCGAGCCCGATTCCAATCGCCAAAGCTGCGGTAAAATTCCAACCCCCGCGGGATTCGAACCGAGAATTACTGCAGTAATACGGTCTCGAAATCCTAAAAATAAATTAAATAAAAATCAGTTCTTGGCTCTTTACCTTTTAAAATTACTGTAGCTCCATTACAATTGAGTTTAGAGCATATGTCCATAAAACATTTTTGACTTAAAATGACCTCAACAATACATCCTTAAGCTATTGCCGTCATTTCACGGGACACCCTTTATGGGTGGTTTCATTAAACATCACTTCAGAGTATCTGTGCCAAATAAAGCTTGAACTTTCCGACAAAAAGGGCATACGCTTCTTCTTTTTTCTAGATCCCATTTATGGCTTGTGTTGGCTCCTCTATCCATTTCCTGTAGTTATTCATTTTACTTGGCAATGTCCTGACTTCCTGGATGGTATTTTCTCGCCTTATTGCCAACTGTTTGATGTTATCCTCCCATCTAACTACTCTAACTCTAACTCTCTCACTAAAGTGGAACACATGACATGTTTGATCCGACGCTAAGTTCTTTTTGCGTATTACTGTGTTATTTATTTGATAATAGAGTTTCTTTCTTTTGCTTATTCTTACCTGACTTCGTCGTCTAGTATCTTACCTTTGCTGATAATAAGCATTTAGTGTTATCTACATATTCCAGTTCGAATAACCGCATCTGCTACTCTTTATTCCCTTTTCATGTGTAATATTCTAGTTTTATTGATCTTTATCTCCATTTTCTTTTACGGTTTTTCTTCTGATTCTTCTAGTTTAATTTCTGCATATTTTAATTTTACCCGTCGGGTAAACTACGAAAAGTACTAGGCTGAGTCTTTCTCCTTGTTTTACTCCTTACTAGTGTCGAATTCTTTAAATTTGTTCATTGAGTCTTACTGTTCCCACCGTTTTTATACTGTTGAATATTATTAATCCCAGTCCGTTGGGATCAGTTCTGTTCGCCAGGCCTATAGGACCTGTGGTGTTCATTCTAACTTGTTTTGGTAGCCTATTGTTATTCATCTTACGTACACGCCCATATCATACTAGCTGTTTCGGCACAACTTCTTTTATGACCGTCGTATTGGCTTGCATACCTACTTGTATTTGCTAGTTCAACATTCTTTCTATAATTTATTTGTAAGGTTTCCTCTCCGAGTAGGCTATGCTAGGGTGATATTTGTGTTAGTAGATATACAAGCTAACTAATGACAACATTGGGTGTTGTTTTCAAAAATATGTGATTATGATTTTTGACAGCTTTCACTGTTGCTATATAATTGATTGACTGTAATTCCTTATAATTTTCGGCATGTTAGCATTAAAATTGAAACAACGTCCATGAAAGCATAAAACAGTTGTAAAAAGTCATAGTTTTCATGGATGCAACCTAATAAAAACATATAACAGCCTACTAGAAGAAAAAAACATGGTGAATGAATCATAGTCTTGACACTCTTCTAGTTCTCTTTACTGCTCTGATCTCTCTTGATAATATTTTTCTTTTATCGTTCTTAATCAATTTATTCTAATATCTCCGAGCTACACTCTTCACCATAGCATTGCTTTGTGTACTGATGTATTTAGACGAAAATATTCCATTTAATGCAGTTATAATCCTCCTGCTTTGTCTTACCTTATTTTTAATTTCTTGTCTTCTCTCCCAAATGCAATCCGTAGATTTTTATAATGGTGGCATTGCTTTATTGTTTCATTATTTCCTAATTGTAGATTTCCGCTGTCATTTTCAACGCACAAATATATAGAGTTTTACTTACATCCATCATCACTCCCCATTTTCTATATTCCTTTTCGAGGTTTCGGGCCATGTATTGTATATCTTTTGTTGTTCGTTCAATAACTACTTGACCATCTGCAAATTGTAGTGGTTAAAGTATGGTGTCGTTTAGTTCACAGCCCATATTACTACATTTTCGTTTCCACAGAGAACTTGTGCCAGAAGAATCTAAGCTGTTTTTAACATTTCATAGTTCAAATGAGAAACCTAAAATATATCTTTTTAGTTGTAAGTTTTCAAACAGAAACAGAAACATTTAATTTCAAGTCTCGCCATTTTAACCTTAAATGTCGCCATTATCACATCCAATCACTTTTAAAAACTGACTAGCACTAGATATAGGAACGGTGATGTAACGAAATCAAAAACTCAACAATTCTTACCTTTCCCAAAAACTCCTTTACCTGACGTCATTTAAAAAGAAACAAATCAATCGCAAGTCTGGTATATCTTTACCCTTGAAGTTTTTGATGATGCTTTGCGGAACATAGTTTGTCCAAATATCATCATTCCTAATTTGAATTTGAACGGTATCGTGGAGATATGCATTTGAAATATGTAATTATTTTTTATATTTTTCATTGTAAATTGAAAGAGATATTTAAAGGCACCTTTGCTAATTGTATTCTTGAACGATAGTGAAGATTAGTTTCAAAATTGAAAGCTTTTTGGCCTATAGATTAAAGGAGTTTCTATTTAAATGCAATATTTCTCGGCAAACCAACAATTGTGTCTGTTATAACATAAACACTACTTTGAACAATTGTTGTGGTACTAGGAACACCTATACCTTTTATACCTATTTTCAAATAGAAGTAGTTCAAAGACACCAGTTGAAAATGCTATATCGTGACTTTTTAAAGGCATTCCTTTCAAATGTTTCTTGTTCGATGAAGTGTATTTGAACGTTTTTCCAGGAATAAATCTAAGCTGTTGTTCCCAGGAGAGAAAACTTAACTCCACTTGATCTCTTAATTATCAGCCTGGTCCTACTTCCCTACATCATTTCGACATCTGTGGTGTAAGCAGACATATTCATCCTCGTGAAGAGGCAAACAATCGCCTCTGCTGATTCCACAACAGTCACAACTTTATTGATATCGCCTGCTTCTTTGCACGAAGGCCCAAAACGTAAACGAAATTGATGGCGCCGCGGCGGACTAACTGTGAAGCTCTAAACGGCGCTTACGCTTAATAAGATCGCACCTTAAGTTTATAGATGTTGCTCTTTAGATATTAAAATGCCTGCAGGCTTACAGCTTATACCCATTAAAGTGAAAAATACAGCAGGAGATTCCGAGGGGACTCGGATTTGGCAAATAGCTTGTTCGTTTAATAAGGGCTCATAATTGCAGCAGGTTTAGATTTGAGGAAGAACGAAAATAACCGTAGAAAAGGTGAGCGGTATACATTATATTAACGATTTTGATGGGAGAATTAATTAATTAGTGACCCCATACAATGGAAGTTGGGTTCAACGCATTAGATTTGTATTATTGAGTAACAGAACATCTATATTTAGGTAATTTAAGTATTAAATTTTCAAAAAGAAGTGACAATGTCCAAATTACGACTGTAATGGAAAAAATTGAACAAATCCAAAATTTTGAACAGAGTAGTAAAGCATTTTGGCTGGATAAATTCGCCCAAAACATATATTCTAGTTGTACAGTTTAAAGCAATATCTCTTGATAGCTATGTGCTCCATAAATAGCACATCTACGTTTTTATTAACTCGTCACAAAATATTTTATACGAGGCTGTACGTAGCATAGCCAAGTTTCTCTGCTAATGATGGTTTTTGAACAGAAACAGTAGTGGCTCTGACAAACTAATATCTGCAATGAAGCAAATGAAGCTCCGTAGTAGATCTCATCCATATTGAAATCACTAGAAAAGTTAAAAATTAAAATGGTTACTCCCCAATGTGAATTTACATGCGGTTCAGGTTACAACAGCTGCGCAGCAATACATTGTAAATGCTACTAAACATAATGCCATTGTAATGTAACATATTGATCACACCCTAAAGGAGCATTTTAAGGATAAGAAGAGTTTTGACAAGCTCAAACTTTCACCACTACGCTTGTCAAACTTTCTGTAAATAGGAAGTCTTAGACTTGTAAAGTTGTGACACTCCTTGTTTAAATATTTGGTAAAACACGGGAACACTCAATAATGCTTCTAAGCCAAAATCTAGTCAACTGTATTAACTTTTCTTTTTATTTGCAGGTAAGTCTGGAGCGGCGCCCGAATTTAAATTAATTTCTGCGACTAACTGGTGAGAGCCCATCGACGCGCAGCCATCAGTGTTATCCAAAGCACTCCAAGTCCGTAAGTTTGTCGAGGTTTTTCAAAACTCGAATCAATTTAAACTCCCCAATGCTTTCAATTTTACACAGGCGTTAGGGTAAATACATTTTTAACGAATTTATTTGAAGGATTGGAGAGCCACTAGCTTCCTCGACTCCATCTAAAATTTGACATTTTTTACACGGTGATCGAACGTATGTTCATGCGTTATGATGGATTGTGGGTAGCTGACAGCGATACTAAGCAAACTGAGCTTAAAATGTTTTTACATATTTTGACTTGCAAGGCGAATCACCACCCGGCTTACGAGCAAAGAGATCTCATAGAATTCAACAAACATGCCAATAGTCTAATATAAGAAGCGAAAAATTTCTCTTGAAATTTAATTGTCTGAAGTAGAAACAAAGCACTTTTTTCAAGGCAGTGTTTCACTTATTCAAAAAATTAAATATTTAGTTTTTATTCCAGAAGCAACTGAAGCATTCAATTTCGTAATGGAGAAACGTAAAACAGAAAGTCTAAAATTATAGAACTACAAGGTAAAACGAGTATCTATTTTGAACTAAGCATGCGGAACTTTTTTTCTTTCTTGGGATTGTCCGTTTTTATTTACTGTTACATGCAAAATCAGACATAAATAGAAACAAGCTAGACAGGTAATTATTACAAAGAATATTGTTTTTACATGCCTCAGCAGGTGTACCTATTTCAAGGCAGACTTGCAGCATGTAACTATTTAGTACCTGAAAATTTCATTTTTATTTTACTTGGAGTAGGAAATACATAGGTTCATGCTGACTTTGCGTAATTGCATGTCAAAGTTTCCATACTAAAGATTTTTTAATGGTTCAAAGAAAAGAAAATTGTAATGCCTGTAACGTTTAACTTTTAGTTACTTTTAACGCAGTAAACGTTTTACCATTATTATTCTGTTCCAACATGCTTCTTCTTTACACTGAAATTCTAAATTGAAAAATTAAACATCTTAGCTACAACACCATTTTTCATCCTTCGTAGACGGAAGCAGGTCTGATTGGAAGTTAAAAAATTGGCTTTTTGTAACAGCATGTGGAAACTGCAAGAATATTTTCTGTGACGTTTTAGTTGCCCTATTATGAATTGAATACGATTATCTTTTTCTAATATTTAATAGTCTATAAATGTCCAGCGCAGATGTGTTTGAAGTCTTCCACCAGAGAAATTACTGTTTCTCTAAATACTAAAGTAAATTGGCTGCGTATGTGCTGAACTGTAACTAATGGAAAATTCAGTAAGACAATCTTTACAGTAAACACAGGAATTTATATTTGTGTCTCGATGACTTGAAAAGATAAATATTCTTACATCATTACGACGCCCAATTAGCTGAGTAAGCTCCGCGTGCTGTTCATAACGCTTCAATAAAATATTAAAATGAGTATTTTATTTGAATTAAGTTCCCTTTTACGTAGCAAAGTGTTTTCTGTTTATTTTTGGATGGCTTACTTAGAATTCCTATATAATTTTTAATGAACGCTCCCGTCTCGTTCCTTCGAGTGGGAATGTTTTTATTTGATCTTACTTTTAAGTGATTTTAAAGACTTAGTTTCAAATAGCACGGTTTCTTTTTTAAGTGTTCTAAACAAAAACTACATACAAATTGGCACTCTTCTAATAGCGTAACCAAGAGATTACTATTCAAGAAGTAACTTCAGGTTTACACTATTTTTTAAAGAAGCACTTAATTTAACAATGCGGTACTGGCATTTTCTTTACAATGGGATTATTACCTCTGGGTCTCAAAGACCCAATGCATTATATTGTGCATTAGAAACAAATAATTCTTGTCTTTTACACTTTTCCAGATGTGATGATGCAACCTGCTACGAACAACAAGCCTTTCAGGGTATTAGTTATAATTGTTTAATATATACGTTGGTGCATTGAACTATTACATGCAAAAATAATTACCAACGTTCTATGAGTGTTTTAGCCCTTCTAACAGTTGCTTTTACGCCAGGAAGAGGAGTAATTGTATTTTCAGACGTAATACATATGCTTTTTCCATTTGGAGACTGTTTTTTCCCACAAAAATAGGAACCTGCACTTGATTATCAGCAACAGGCTCACCTTCTGAGGCATTAGTATCACCCTCTCGTTCGATGACAGTGCTAACCAACTTTTTTCGATAACGCCTTCGTCATCGTCTTCATGTTCAGCATTGAATTCCTCGTCATCCGAAGGTACTTCTTCTATTAAACGTAGTATCCCTTGCTCACGTTCATAATCCATTATAACTAAAGTACTTTAACCGTTAATGCAATTACCTGTCATTATAAACGACTAAGTGCATATATATATACCTCAACTGATTGCCAAACACAAGCGCTACCTCCTGGTTTTGGAGACATTCACTGATATGTCCTTGCACAAGCACGCAATACTGAAGAGTGAGACATGAAGGTACTGAAGATCTTAAGGCGGTAGCTGAACAACTGAACGAAATACAGAAATAAATTAAAGTGCACTGGTTTCGTAGACCTGGCGCGCTAGTACTGCTAGGATAAAATTCCCGTGTACTGATCTTCACACAACGCATAAATATAAATGCAGGCTTTGTATATAAATACGGTTATATTTCTTTTGATTGAAAAAAATCTTAAAAGATTTTACACGAAGCAAATCAATGTAATTTACAAATGGCCTTGTTACTTTATTTCAGAAAGCTGTTATTTTGCAGACATGATGATTTAGCCAGAAAAATTTTCTCAGCATAAAACTACGCTAAAAATTGGATCAGGGAATTCCCTTCAGCTATTTAGACTTACTAGACTAAGAATGAGAATTTAAATTTAAGAAAATCTACAATAACAAAAGTACACCTTTTCTAACTTGGTTCTATCCTTTCAGAAACGAAAATTGTACCATCAATAGATGGGAAAAATACCATTGACAATAATCTCTTCCTAGTTGAAAAAATAGATAAACGGACATTTATTGTTGATATTGCGGATATATCCAGGAGAAGATAATCAAATACCAAAACCTGACAACTGAAGTGACACGTATTTGGAAGCTCCGTAATGTCCCTGTGATCATTTCTGCGGGCAGAGTTGCAAGTGATTACGTCAAAATTATGCAACAAAGAGAACTTCCTAATTATCTAGTCAGGAAGATCCTCTAATATAAATCGACGCTAATGGCTAAATAGGGTGAATCTCCCTCACCTATTAGGTTGTACCAGTCTAAGACTGAACATTTTAATTCAAATTAGGGAAGGATAATAATTAGACTTTGACCAACAAAGGTTCCCAGAATAATGAGGAAACAAAATGTCGTGAGCTTTGGGAATCCATATGGTCCCCCTCCACATCTCACAATACTAAAGCTCGATGGATAAATGGTCAGGAGAGGACGGTGACACCACTGAATGACACTATCATATCTCTCTCGAACAAGTTAAGCAATCAACGACTTGTTTAATTGGAAAACCGCCGGGATGAACTGAGCTTCTGCCAGATTCAACGAGTTTACAAAGATACCTCACGTAATGTTATGCCCTATGCCCCCAAGAACAGTAATAATTCGAAGTACACTCCCATTACTTGCTGCTGCTGAGAGCCTACAAACTGACATCGAAAAAAAATACAATTACTGTTCCTGAACAGAAGATGTGGATAACAAATCTCAGCAATGTAAGGAGCAACTCCTGATCTGTTCGATCATCCTTGAGCAAGCAATGCGCAAACAGAGAAACTATATGCCATACATAACCTATCGACTTAGTGCCGCATTTCTGGCGGTTAAAGGTCCTCCCTTATTTGTCAATTTGCTATAGCACTTAATGTCTGAATGGTCGACTCAATTAAACGTTAATCATATAGATGGTACTATGGCAACCGACTGATACAAAAACATATTTCTCAATGAGACCTTAATTGCCCTTCGATGTTTCCTGTCTCTGAACCCCCCTCTAACATACTCCCGACTCAAAACTGACCTTCCCTCAATATCAGCAGAAAAATTCAACAGAAAGTGTCACATTTGTTACACGCGGATGGCATCAAAGTGTACGGCAGTAAAAACATGCAATTTAACGACCTGTTGAACACTAGGGATCTTCTCTCAATATATACATATTGGTTTAGTTCTTGATAAGAGCAACGCCTAAACACTGCAAAAAGTCAAGCAGAACACCAACACGTTTAAGCTGCATGACAGTGATCTCATTGAGCCAACAGAAGAAGACATGTACCAATTAGTTCGTACAGAACATAAGACCATGGTACTGAAGATCCAGAAATTGTATATAAGTCGTTTGAATACTATTCTTAGAGCTAAGTTGAACGCTAAGAACTCGATTAAAGCTATTAACATCTATGCGATTCCGATATTAACCTACGCACTTGGCGTTATTACATGAACGAAGAGAAAGGCAAGAACTACTTGAGTAAATTTCGAGCCTAACATCTCAAATCAACTATCGAAAGATTTACTTAGCTCAATGTGGAAGCGGTCTGACTGACTTCTAATTTCTACTTGAAAACAAACCGTAGTCATCCCAGCTGACAATGACGACCTGTGATGAATTATTCTCTAAGACTGAAGGTTTCATCATGGCCATACAAGATCACGTAGTCGCCACGGAGACGTGCTTTAACTGTATGGTCAGGTATGCAAGTGTAGTTGATGACCGATATAGGATATGTCTTCACGCCTCCCAGACTATACAGCACATTATTTCAGGGTGTAGATACCTAGATACGTGCACTTGGACAGCTTTACTATCCCACGGAACACACCAGCCTATGTTACCAGTACACTCCCGAGAACGAGAACGCTCTATTGGGTTAGGAAACTGCTTACTGACAAAACCATGCCATCGAACTAACGAGATCTAATCTGAGTTATTAAAATACATAAACAAAGTTTAATCGACATCTTCTTCTTCGCCTTCCTCTTAATGTAGGCTGAGAACTTGTTATTGGCCACACAAAGTGCGGTTTTATAATCCATCTCAGAGGGGTCACGATCACCAAAGGTCTTGGTATGTTGGCGTTAATGGGCATCACTATTCCAAACCCCAACAACATCCAGAAAACAATCTAAATAAGTTAGCGAAGTATTCTGATCTAGCATACGAGAGCAATTGAGGGAAAATATTGTTGTTATCCTGTAAATAGTTATATTCACTACTGATGTTGCAGCCTTCTCCCTCACCAAAAACTCAACTGCACTAGACCTTTTCCTCGTTTTGGTCAGTGACATACACATGGCACAACTCGGTTATCCTGAACACTGGGCGCAATATGTATTTTCATTTTGCTTCCATCGATGACAAAAATGTATAATACCACACTAAGCGAGCAGATAACCAATAATAATAATATTTTTACATTCAAACATGTTTGTGTTCCTATATTTTAAATTTGGTTTTATTTTCTAAATGTGGATTACTGATTTTAACTTTATACATTTTCCACAACTTGTATTGCAATTCATAGAAAGATTTGGTTCTACATTTCGGCACTATATTGCCGATTTATACCTTGCAAATTTAATAAAAATAAATAATTCTACTCCTCTTCTTTAATTGGTGTAATACATACATCATAACGTATGTAACGTAAGTACAAGACTTTTTCCCAACAATTTTTTATTGTTAAATATCTACATATTGCTTCCAATTATTGAAAAGCTGCCTTTTCAATATATATGTGTCTCAGGTTCGGACACCATTTTAGACCATGATACTTATGTCAAAGGTTATGCAGTAAATGGCACGTAAACTTATACTATGACTTTTTTCTAACACTGTACTATTTACACCAATGTACGTAATAGTTGTATAATAAATAAAATTTAGTGTTGCATTGGTCTGGATCTGCCTCACTATTGGGCAGATGGGGAATTTAACATCAGCATTATTATGACCCACTTAAAATACTATATAACAAAAGTACCAACACAGATTTAAAAAATTACATTTTAACAAAAAAAAATGAACGTTGAACATTAAAAAGACTATATTCTTGGCGTTTCTAGGGTGTCTAATGGTTTCCGCAGTTTTGATACTAAAACATTGCTGGAGCTTGTGGTTTGAATCTGACACAAAACGTTAAAAACCCCTAACCACACAAATATTTAACAAAAGCTAAATACGCATTTCGACAAATAAGCTGACATCTTCAGTACTCTGAAGAGAGAGACTAACCCGACAAAGTTGGCTGGAATAAACCTCGGAAAATAATATCTCCACCAAAGTACAAACGTAAAGTTGGCTCAGGCGAACTCCCGAAGATATGCTCTTCACCTAATCACCAGAGAAAGATGACAGCTTAGCTGTTGGAAGGCGTATTTACAAGGCGGTCGATATTGTTCCAAGCCATGACACTGGCTCTGATGCCAAATTTTCCGCTAGGCTATCCCAGGACATACTAAGTTTTAAGAACTTTAAAGTATATTTCACGTCAGTTGCAAAAATGTCTTTGAACTGTTGTCTACCAAGCTGTCAGTTTTGATACGAGATGTCTTTCCTTCAAATAACATAGTTTGGGAAATTTCGTCTGGTTATTAATGGTACGATTGACGTCAGAAATCACGTGATACTGAAATTTAATTGCAAACACTATACGCATCTAGTGTCATTTGATGGCGGTAAATTTCAAATCTAACGAGGTGCTCCATGTTCGAATCGGCTCCATATGCCTTCTATATGTTATTAGGTACCTATATACATGAGTAAATATATATTTATATATAAACGTGGGGTGCGCCTGCCTGCATATCTGCGCATGTCACGCTTTACCAATGGGGCGCAGTTCGTCCACCATCAGCCCTGTCGTCACCCTGTTCTTCATAATGCAACGATAAACAAATATGTCAGGTAGCGGAATTTAGCCAAACTTGTAAAACGTTTAACTAAGAATAGGGTTGCCGTTGGTTCGAATCCTACTGACTGCAATGCGTCATTTTTCATTCAAAACAGTGTAACTCGCATTACTAAGTGTTTAATTTTACTGCTTCAACAGAAGTTGTTTCTCTTGCGGTGCGTGTTCTTTATTTAAGACCTCAAAAAATTTTCTTCTGTAACCTTTTAAATACAATTCAATTTTAATAATGCAAACATTATTTTAATTAGATACGACCACTTCCGTGGTGTGCTAACGAGTTATTAGATATTATATTTTTCAATACAAAAATACTTGTCCCGATGTATCGGGTTACCTGGTGACGTTACTTAAACATTAAGTAGTAATAAATGAATGTAATACTTATTTATTTTATAATCTTTTATCAAAGACTACTTGTTATGATAGAACAGAGAGTAATTTAAATCGAGTTATACTGTACATTACAATCTATAGATTTTATATCAAATATGTGGATACTACATTTTACGCTTCAGCTAAGAATGTAAACAACAGTAAATAAATCTAAGACAATGTAACAGTTTTGGTTAAAAAACTGGTAGGTTATATATACAGAAATGTACTTATTATTACGTTGTCAGAGACGAAACCGGGATTAAATAATTACGGATGCGCGTTCCATGCTAGCTATGCTAATGTTTTAAATATTTCAGTTATTTTAAATTTAAGAGTCGGGAATTTGCTAATTGTATGATGGATTTAATGAACATTTTTAGGGTACCTTTTCAGTTATTTTTGCTAACAGAATACTTTATTTATAAAAAAAAACATTTATATTAACAACCTTTTAAATGTGGCTGCAAACAAATATTTCATCAACTTTTAAGAGAGTAATATTTATATACAGCTTCTCTATGTCGGCGGTATATTAAAGTTTGCCTAAACTTAATATAATTCAAGCTATACATTGTTATTTTGTTTTGCCATTTTAGCTGAATTCTGAACATTATAATTACAATGCAAAAGTTTAATTAACTTTTTTAATAATGAACATTCGCAGCTGTTGTTGCTTAATTAAACAAATTTTAGTTAAGCAAATAATTGGAAAATGTATAACGGCATTATTATGTTATAATGAAAACATTATTTCCATTCTGTTGTTTAAAAAAACATGTCTTTTCAAGTCTCCTTTATTTGCACAGCTTGCCATGTCATCTATAAGACTTTTTATTCTGCTAATGTAATTATGCAGAACTGTTCGCTCGGGGCTACCATTCCCTTTTTGCAAAAATTCGATACACCCTAGGTATAATGAGTTTACGTGGGCTTTATGAGAAATTTTCGGAGGGATCGCGTCTTTTTCACATTTTCGCTTTATATGGGCTCTCTCGCACAAACGAGCAGTTGGAATAAGTTGATATGGAGATCTCCAAACAGTTTCGGATATATTTCGCCTTGGTGGCAGCTTTAAAGCTTGAAATATTTAAATTCTCCCCGGAAAATCGCGTCATTTGCGCGATAGCGAACGAAGCGGCGAATTGCAAAGGTCGAATTTATAAATAAATCACTAAATTAGCGCTCTGCATTATTGACGCCGGCTGGTGCTGCCCTCAAGCGTCGTCTAGCTGAAACGCAGCGCCGCGACGCCGTTTTTCAGGAAGCTGCAGGCGTCTGTTCTACAACAGATTCCGCCACTTGCCACATGTAGCGCTGCTGGAATGTAGCTTCTAGTTTTAGTTCTGGAACTAGACGTTATGGCCGAAATTTAAAAAAAATTACAGTAAATTTTGTTATTACTATTTTTCAATTTAATTAAAATAAAACGCATGCCAGGATGATGTAGTTTAGATATTTACTATTAAACATATGCTAATCTGATTTAAAAATTATATAATTCAAAAATAATTATAAAACTTCTTTGGATGCAGCTATATATTTTCCGCAAACTACGTCTAGAGTAGACCAATACCTCACACGAGTGGGGCTTAAAATCATATAATTACTTCAGAAAAGAAGTACAAACATGAGGAAATTTTCCTCCATACCTCCACGACAATTTTCATGCCTCTTTTATTGATCAAATCTTCGGGCTCCTCGCCGAACATCCATTTCAACATTTTCAGCTAATTAATGCCTTTCTTTGACTTGTTGGCATAACAAGCAGCTACGACAATAGTAAGATGATATTTTAATAAGAGTTGGCTTTGAAGTCCCTCTTAAATTGAATATTTGCTACTAAAGCCTCAAGATGTTTGTAAAATCAATTTTCAGGCAAGCGCAATGTATTTATTATTTCTTCCTCCCGTTCCTCTATGTCTGAAAAATACTGTAGTTTCTGCTTAGCGGCTAATTAAGTGAAATTAAAAAACGTGGAAAGTTCTATATATATTTCTTGGGCTTTTAAGCATTGCTGAAAGAATTAGTGGGGCTTCATTTAATTATCCTTCGTGTGTATCATTGTCGTTTGGTTTTAAAGCGCGCCCGTTATTCTTCTCTATTCGCTTAAATTATAAGTCCTATAATTTGTACATGAAATAAAAAAGATTAAAACAAATGAAAACCTGTCGATTGTATCAACGTTGTGAAATTATAACCGTTTGAAATGTATTGTTTATCGACCTACCACTTATTTTATTTTCTTTTATCAGATGTATTTTTCCGAAAGAGAAGCGTTCGATGCTGTCGCATATTTATATTGTAGTATTAAAGGTCATGGAATCCATTATTGCTGTTTGTTTAAGACGCGTTTTATTTTGCGCATGTATTTACTTTTAATCCGCAACCCTGTTGTAGCGTAAAATGTGAATTTATAATAAACCAAGGGGTGTTAATTTCGCTTGTGCAAAAGCTTTTAAGTAATTGGAAAAGGGATTTCTAATTGATATTTGCCATATGTAAAAAGTACTTAAGCAAAGAACAAGTTCATTAATTTATCTTACAACGCAGAGCTAATTGAGAAAACTTAAAGTAGGGGGAGGGGGATCTGGGGAAATATAGATAAATAAAGTTACCTAAAATATTTTATTTTATTTGCTGGTTTCAGGATATTAAGCCGTTGTCTAGATATACAAAAGTAGGCTGTCGTACGGTAATATTCCTTTACAGTACAGGTCAACCATTACCATACTGAAACAAGTGTATCTGTACTCATAACATTGCTAGATATGTTAATAGCTATAACAACGTCAAATGCTGCAGACAACCGAATACTATTGAAAATGTTCTTACGTCCACAAATGTTGTTATAGACTAGCACATAAATTGCTGTAATAGCTAATATAAATGATATGTATCGTACAGAGACATCGAAGAAGAGAAAAGACCACGTGACCACCTAATCTAGGTAACCCATTTAACGCTATTGGCAAGCATGTTAAAAAAATTAAATATTACAGCAGCAGTGCCGTATCATATATTAAAGATATTGACATATTATAGGAAGTTAGCTACTCTTACAAATAAGCAACTTAGCTCTGAATAGGACTGTTGATGTGACCGAGATAAAATGTAACTTAAAAAATTAACACAACGTGAGAATTCAAAACTACGTCACAAAAGTTAATGCTCTAAATTGTCAAATCATTGCTGGCATGCAGCATTAGAACATTAAATTCATTAGATTCCTACATGTCACTGGTCACGTTGTCTTTAATATTTTATGATGTCTGTGTATACCTATAATTATGTCGCTTTGGGTTCTTTTAATTTTAAGTTTCCTTTGGAAAACTGATATTTTAATAAATTTGAACATTTTCAATTTACTGCATTTAAGCAAGATTACTGCACAGACCACTAGGTTGAACAAGTGTATTAACTCTTCCATGTTTATACTAATATGGTCAATTAGTTACTAATTTTAATGCTTGAGGATGTCACAAGAGGTTTTCCGATTGAAATCTTTTTAAAAACCATTCATCTTATTAAAAACATTTTATGGGTACCATTGGCTCAAGCATTTTAAATTGAATACATTCACTCTTTTTGCATGTATTCTTTATCTCGATCTCTCTTCTGGCAGCTTACTGCCCATATGCCCAGGTACAGTGCCCAACGAACACAATAAAGTTCGCGTACACCCTTTGGTGCGCTCAGACTCACTCGATGCTGGCCTCGATGACAACACTTGTGTCGCTAATTACAGTATAAAATCACCCACCTGCCATGATGACTAGCTAATGCCAGTTTCACACTACCTGGACTTGGGATCCCGTAGAGTGGGCCGGCGACGCCTACGCTTTTGAGTCAGTCGATGACGCGGCCACTTTTTTTGTTGCATCCTTTTCCAAATGGTCAATCTGCAATATCTCCAGGACTTCAATACCTACGTACACCGGCCACTATGTCAAAGCTTCTAACTAGTTGATATTTTAGTACAGGATATTTCCAATAATTAAAAACAATCAAAAGTAATCTGAAAAATACCTATCGAGAATATAGCATTACATTTTATGATGTAATAGTGGTTGAATTGAGTTTTTACTTATTCTCTCTTGTGTTACGTTTGAAATGTTTTTAGATTTAATAGGTTAATTTTTACGAATTTAAGGCATTTTATTGGGTGATTTGGTTGGGCAAAGTAACTTTTTTTTGTAGGATGCACCTATATTCACAGTATTTGGTTGGTATGTCCAAGATCTGCTTTCAAGATGAACATATAGCCGTACTTGATTAGATTCTTGTTTCTTTCTAAATTTCCTGGAGTTTTTTATTTTCAGGGATATGCATTTGTACTGTTGCTTGGCTGAGATTTGGTTCTTACGTTGTGATATATCTTTCTGGGTTTTTAATGCTCTTGCCTTGAATATTCGGGTGTGATGTTTTGATTCTGGATAGGAATGAGTGATAGTCGAAAGAGTGTTTACTGTTAAGGGTATACCGCCAGCCTTGTGCACCTAGGTGCAAAAACTAGTATTGGTGCCCAAGTTTAAGCTAGCATTTTCATAGTCGCCCTCTTCGCTCCGTTTCAGCTAAAATTGGATTGGTGGTTTTTAAAGCTTGCCTTCTAGGAATGGTACCGTGTTTCCTGTCTTTTGTTTTACATTGTTTTAGCGAATTTTTACCATTGTTACGTATGTTAGGTTACCTATGCTTCTACTTCAGTTTTCAGAATTTAAAAACAACTTGAGAATGTCATTTTTGGTAACATCCGATTTACAACCGGTAACTCCTTTTTTGAAAGTGGCAGTTTATAAGAGAAGTTATTTCCTATTCCCATTTTTAAAATTCACTTTTGATATTTATGCCTTAGAGCACATTTTTGAAGTTGTTTTTGATGCATGCTTTAAGGATGCATCCTCTCAAATTGTCCGTGTTCAGCATTTATGTGTCGGTTTGGTAGCTCGATGCAATCTGACTGGTTAATCCAGGATTTCATTGCATTTAAGAAGCAATTTACTTTTTGCCGTGCAACGCTTCAGGCTTCAACTCAGCTACCGTCAAGTAAACTTTTCAGTTATTTTCAAGTGAATCTGCTAATACATTCAGTTACGAGTAACAGCTAAGTTCTCTTAATTAATAGCGATATACTACCGAAGCTATTTTTTACACCTTTCACCCGTTCAAGTACACCTCACGCTTGGGGAAAATTTCACTACATTGAACCGAACCTTTTCTGCCGGTCTGCGCCCCCTTGGCTGCATGCTGCATCCTATGAGAAAGGATCCTTCCTTTAGCCAAATCGTACAGATTTCAGTTACTGCTTCCCTTGCGTATCGTAGCAAGTCTTATCCACGCTCCTCGCTGAAAAAGAACATACTATACTTCACTGAAATTTGATCTTAAGAAAATGTACTCTAGCTTGCATTCAAGACATATCACGTGTTTTTCAAATTTCGCCTACTATAGTTGTATTTCATTACATTCATTTAGTAACAGTAGCAATTTTTGCCATTGTTTTATGTGCGTGTAATTGCGGGGATTATTTAAGACCTTTTTACTGTTTTTAAGTTATTGTTATGGTTTACGTCTTATGCGCAGAAGCCTTTTCGCGTCATATGCGGGTCCTAAAGTATTAAATTGCTATGCGGCGGGCTATTAACTAATCAAATTTGTACCATGCATTGTATTATCCAATATGCTATTCGAGTATTGCATTCTTAATGTTTATTTTCTTTGTACATTTACTATTGTGTGTTTCTATAGACTTAAAATTGCCGAATATTAATAAATGTTGTGGATATAATCAATTATGCTTATTTTTATTTTATTATTTTTGGAAGTATAAATGGTTTGGGGTTTACAACTACATCGGTAGGTTTTCTGCTTTGGACTGTCTCAAATCAGTGCCGCTTACGGACGCACGCCCTTTCTCATGGGTCAGCTGACAGATTTGAACTTCGTCAGTGGGTCCCGGGTGGTGTAGCTTGAACAAGCGTTCACGTTCGATCAGTAGAGTTAAGCAGCGCTCTTTCTGGTCAGAACTTGGATGGGAGTTCCACGGCTGCCTCTCTCGGCGCCTCGTGGGACGGTTGCCACGGAAATAGTTGGTCCCGGATGTCATAATAACATCATGACAGTTGTTAGTGGGGTTGGAAGTCCCCATAAAATGTAGAGCGACGCCTAACGGCTGTTGGCTGAGTACGAAATCAATAAAATAAATAAATCCTAGACTACTGTGTTTATGTTTAGGGATTAGTCATAATTTCTTATATTTTGCATCCCAAGTGTAACACTTGGTTCTATTTTCATTTAGAGTAAATATTTCCTATCAAATCTTTCTGAATTTAATCAATACGTGTTACTATTGTATAATTCAAACTATACTCTCTTAAGAAATTGAAAAAACCACGAACTTTGCATTTTCCTCAATAATTACTATCGACAACGCCGAAGAGTGGAAAATTTGATGAAAACCGTAATTTTAAGGGTAAGCGTTTGTTAAGTGTCAAGTTTGTGAGTTCGCGTGAATCCCTTCGTAACATAGGTCAATAGGATGTTTTCACACCTACCGTTAACAAATTTATAGTAATTTTCTAAGCACGTTTACGCGCCAATAATATATATTAGCATTTAAAACGTGCTAATAATAGTAAAACAATTTGAACGAATTGGAATGTCACAATCAGAGGTACGTCATAATATATACTGTATCAAAATAACATGTAAAGATAACTATCTAGATATTAGGGTTTTTAAAATTTTACCAACCTAATTCAACAGATGGTGTTTTTTTATTTTTCAACAGAGTTCATAGAGCTCGTTCTCTACACTTTTTGCACTCAAGACTCTGCTATTATTGTACAGAATACATTTATAGATATTAACGATACAAGTTGACTATGAGCAACGAAACGAGTTTCATTGCCAGAACGAGACGGTGAGCCGAGTTCTACTGCAATCAAACGAGTTTCGTTAAGTGCCATCAGCAAACGTGTATTTTTCAATATTTTATCTTCAGCTATAAATTCCGATTCAATGTATTCTTTGTTCTGTGAAAGAGTGCGGTAATGAATATTACCCCACTGAGTGCGGTAATCATCTATAACCGCACTGACTGCGGTAATAAAGCTCTTAACGATACTCAAATTGATAGGGTAAGTAGTCTATAACAATACCCAATAAAATAATAGTTATTAACGACATCAGGCCGTTAGTAAACATCTAACAAACGACGATAAATTTGTGGCCGAGGCGGTCAGGCTAATACTAATGAATTTATCCGAGTTAGTTAGATGCAATTACGGCCGTATGTCGTTGAATATTTTTCATAACACCTACAAAAATTTAAATTTTAGCGCATTTTAAATGACTAAGTTAAATAGTATTAGTAACAGGTGTTAGAAAACTCGTCTTATCAAAGTCACTTATAGAAAAAAAAATTACGTTTGGCAATACTGAAATTTATTGTTGGACACACTGTAAGTATATGTCAAATTCCATGTTAGCAGGTTAGGTTTTGCGTCAGTTTTGACACAGACTGACGCAAAACCTGCTAACCTCGAATTTAACATAGACTTACAGTGTCACCAACAATACATTTCAGTATTGCTAGTGTTAAAATGTTAGTGTTCTGTTATTTCTTAACGACCTAGCCTGTTAAATGTATAACAGCCATGGCTGTTATGGGAAACGTTTCAGCCAGGTTGACAGTTATTGACTAATAACAAGTAGGTGTTATGAAAAAGCCTTTATCTTGCTGTTATTCCTGCGGATTTTACGTACACTATTAGTTTTTACTGTTACTTCTTATATATCTTGGTATCCAGTAAATTGCTTTATTGTTCTTATTACTATTATTATTCTCATGATATACCATGGATTAGTTGTACATATAAAAAATGGTGGAGGACATATACTTTTTATGTCTCCAGTCCCCGATTTAACTTCTCAAATTGTGTATTAATTGTATGCCAGTACTGTTTTAGTGCAATGATATCCAGCTCAAATAAAAGCTTCTATTTAAAATAACAACTTCTCTAATGAAAGCATAAGGAATTGGAAAAGTTTTCTTCCTAGACATTCAAATATAGATTGATCTATTGCTTTAGCGTTTTTTAAGTAAATGAGACTTGAATTATGACCATATTTATGAACTATTTGCAATTGCATTCAAAGCCATCAGTTATTACATAATATAGCTGACGCGGCAATTTTCACAAGAACAACAATTATACAAAGCGAAAAAGTGTTTCTCAAAGCACGTAAAAAAGTTTGATGCAAAGCATCAAGTTTTGCTCGTTACACAGTGACAAGGAAGTTTGGAATTAAAAAACTTCCCGACACCAAATTAAATTAGTGGCGAAGAGGAGCGAGCGACTGTTAAGAATTATTTGTTTGCAAAACATCTGAAGGTGGTTCCGGATTTTAAATACAATCAAAATTGAATATGTAGACAAATATGGAAAGGCAGCTTCGGCAGCTATTAAGCATCTGCAATGTTTCTCTGAAATTCGCCGTTCAATCCTTGGATCAAAACATCCAAGGAGTGAGGCATTTTTAAGGTACGCTTAAACATGCCAGAGGCAAACCAGCGAAAGTATTTGTAAGGAAATGTTTTGGCTGAAATAAAGCAAATCCGAGGTTCGCTATTCCCTTCAGAGGCAAAGCTGCAACTTGAGGAAACCGTGATTTAGTCAAATCCGTCCCCCAGTCGTGGATTTGAAGGTAAAACGTTTAACAGCTCTGATCTGATTCAGAACGATTTTAAAGAATAAAAGGACACTAGTAGCTACCTAGGACTGTACGAGTGAAACAACTCAATAAGTCAAAATACCTTTTCAATTCTGAAACGTTCAACGAGTTCAGATTTTGACAAATTGCTTTAATGTGTGTTTTCTAATTGAACTCTAAGCGTTTATGCCATATTAATGCGTGCTATTTTAGGGTGGTTGTTCACATTTTTAGGTAAATATGCCAAGGCACTAATATGTCAATATCAGGTACTAGGTAGGTCAAGATTCCTTCTGATTTCTACACACGAAACAAAGTTAGAACTGGTCGATTTAAACAAATTTAAACCACACGTTATGTTTACGTAGGAAATGATTAAACAGCAAATTCTATTTATTTTGCCAATTGTTTTATTTCGTCTTCAGAATCAAAAATAAGGAGTGGTATTTATGAAATTTTATAACTTAACTGTTTAGTTTCGTTTCCTTTATTCACTTACCGATGTGCTAACTCTAATACCACACATGTTTTATTGCTAAATTTATGACACGAACTGATTTATCTCGCCTTTCTGAAAACACGTGCTGCGTATTGCTTCACAAGAAATGAAACAGTATAGTATCTAATACGTCTGCATAGGAACACCAAGATAAATACAACTATCGTCGATCCAGCTACGGTGGCTAAAACCCGCATTAAATTACGCTTAAAGCTACCTGATGCTTGACGTCACGTGACAATACAAATTAAAGAAAACAGTATTGATGGCCTGACTGCAAGTCAGCCACCGATTTCAAATAGCGATTTGTAGACCTCAGGCGGAGTGTTTATAAGGTAATTTTTTTCGTCTAGAATGCATAAGCTTTTGACCTGTGTCGTTAAACTGTTACAACACGAAATGTTTTTTTCGAGAAAGCGTCAGTTTGTTACATTACAAAATCGGGAACTTTTCGGATCGATTGCCCCAATCTTGTTACGATGGGCTGTAACAAAGGTTGCCGGCTAAAATACTCAGTTAAGAATGGTTTTTTTACGATCTGAAATTAGGGCTACGATCTGGCAAACGACATCAATATGTTAATTGCTAAGCGCCACCACTTTTTTGTCTAAATCGGGAAAAACACTGCAGGAGCTTCATTGCGCAAGTGGAACCAACGAACGCAACCTCTTTGATTCTACCTTGGCAATGCTTGAGCGGCGAACACAAATTGCTGAGTCGAACTTACCTTGACTTATATTCTCTTACAGCTGTCTGAATCTCTATACAGTGGAAAATACACAAAATATGCATGCAAACATCATCAATCTATTAATGAAACACACCACTATATAAAAATAAACTATATTAATGTAGGAAAATATGTAGGTGACAATCAACATTAAATAATTACTGGTTACTATTAAAAATACCCGAAAAAGGTTAGTAAAGTTAATGGCGCAACGTTTAAACTAAACACATGCGGTATGATTAACAATAAACGATGTAACTACATCCAAAACGGTAATAACTTTCAGCTTGCACAAAGGAACTGCTTTACGACAATAAATCTTGACGACAAATACCCAAAATTAACATCACGGCGTAATTTCTGTTCAACATCTTAACGTTTAAATGAACGAGGCACTGCGTGCCATGGCGACACCTTAAAATCGCTTCACTGTATATTTATACAATTAATATAAACTAACACAATCCCTGTTGGAGGGATTCAGCTACTCTGGTGACATTGTCCAACCAAACTTCGGGTCGCGTCCAAGCTATTGCCTCCCAAATACGGAAAAGAACTACTAGAAACTCATAGGGGCAGGTCTGAACGTCATTATATCTCCAGAAAGAATAAACATGAAGCACGTACGAAAGGCAGGGTTATAGTACGATACTCGTGATTCCATTACAACGACAGTTTAGCACACGAACGAGGTTTCCATTTAAAATCGAAGATGCCTATTCTTCGGATAAACATTTACCAACACGTCACTTAACAAAGAGCTTGACGATAGCAACCATATAGTTTCACTACTTTAATTTCGACATACGCGGTGAAGGCCGACGAAACCGTCGCAGGGGAATCAACAACCAACACTTGTGGACGGTCTTGGTGCCGGACGCTGATTCAATGCTCCGGGCTGAAATCCTAAAGCCAAATGATTACATGCATGTGTTACCTAATTTCGTTCTGTTCTGTTCAACTTAAGAAAGCATACGAAGTGACGTCGAGGTGTCTAACATATTTTCGCTTACAAAGGGGAACCACCTGTAAGCGAAGTAATCGCCTTTCTGGCGTTGAGAACCCAATAAAATACGATAAAGGCACATTTCGTCATACAAGCACACTGATACTAACTACGCTGGGAGACATTAATATTCGAAATGAACGGAATTGGGTTTTAAAACCTTACTGAACTTTTAATTTGAGCGTGAATGAATTGGAAAATGAACTAAAAATGGGAGAAAAGGCCGAACAACGGTAAATGCTGTCACAACTTTTAGTGGTTTTCCGATTTCTGATATATCAGAATAAATTCATTATTATCTGTATCTTGATTTTGTACCATTTTTAGTTCGTTAATTTGCAATTTAGAGGCACTAGACGATAAAAGGTAAACCTGAACTTAAGCCTCAAGGTAAGTTCGATACGCTACCCCCTCTAACTTATTATGTGACTTTTATGTACGTGTTTGTGTCTAATCTTGTCACTGTACCTCATATTTGCTAAATCTTAAAAGTTGCAATCACTTTGTTTTTCATCATTGTTTTGAGATTTGTTAGATTTCTGATTTTATTCGCGGTAAATATCATCATTTAACATTTATCAAAGTTACTTATGTTTCGTCATATGCAGAAACATTTAGTAAATCTACCAACTGATGTTTGTTAAGGGAAACGGCTACATTAAATCGCCTTATTTATTGACACAGCTGTGTCATTTTTAGATAGAGCTAATTTACTATGTACTATTTAGGGTATATCATGGATGTTTTACTCACACCCCAATAAGCAACTATTTAAATGAAAAAAAAAGCACCGTTAACTTAATTCATGTAGTGGTACTCTGGCAGTATCAATTTATCTCATTTTTTAGTACTTTAAACGCCTGTATCTATAGTTGTACACCACTATGAGTACTCACACAATGTACTTTCAACACTGTCGCATACTTTGTCTCTGTCGTTTATCGTTGCAAATATGTCTTACAGGTATTGCTCTGCATTAAAGCATGGCTTTTCCCCTTAATTGGCTAATGCCTAGTGCTTACGATTGCCTCAATTTGGACAACCTTCCAATTAATCAAAATGAATTTGTATTTATTACAAAAATTTTCTACTGTAGAAGGGTTGTAATTAAATATAGAGAGACTTCTATTTACATGAAATTGTTATGAATATTTGATGTCGCTGCTTAACAGGTTACTCTGCACATTTATTTTACTAAAAGAATGAACTGTTATGTTATTAATTGTAATACTCCACCCCTTTTTCAGCTGGTAAATTTATTCTCCGTTTTCTCCAGCTACACATTTTCAACATTATATTTTTATTATTCAAACTTAAGCTTCAGATACATTTGCTAACAATTTATAAAGTTTATGGGTCCCTTCAAAGCTTCCGTATTGAGAATTTCGATATCGCTTAGTTCTTTCATTTACTGACTTGAAGTCTGTCGAAGTCTGAACTCGGAATTGATCAATGAATCTTATATTTCACTGCTTCATTGTATTCCAAACTTCGATGCCGAATTAGTTAGGAACTTCCGGGATGCGCGTGGTCACAGTAAAAGTTACTGGATCTATTGCAGTCTGAAGAATATTGCGGGTTTCAATCGCGATGGATTGCTTAATTAAATTTACACCGCGTTTTCTAATTAAATACGTCGGGCGAACTAATCAGGTTAGTTAAGCTCTGCTCGTTTAGTTGTAACGGCCTTTTTGCGCTGCAATTCACTGGTATTAATTTCACAGTCGGCCTAAGGAAATATTAACATCCGCAATTGAAAGTTATGCGGGTTTTGTTTCCATAAACGTTGCTCTAAGAACTTTAAAGATAAGATAAATAGAGAGGGAAATTATATGCACCACATATGAGGAAAGTGCTATTTCTCTGTGATGCCTCTTGTTCATGACAGAAATGATGACCTAATGCTCACTCTTATTTTCTATTTGTATATTCTTAAGTTTCTTATTGCTTTCTCTCACTTATTATGTTACATAGGTGAAAGTATGTTATAATAATCGTTTTGAAGGTAATCCAACCGAATATAATATCCAAAAAGAAAAGTAATATGGATACGAGAATTTCTGAAACGAGTATTAAAAACTGCTTTTGTCCCAGTTTAGTTACTGAAGTTGCTTCTCATTTCTAATAGATTTCAGTAGTTTGATGGATAGAAATGCAGTTCTAAATTGTATAGTTTTTATTTTTATTTCCCTAGGAAGGAGAGAAATTGTTGTTAGTGTAATTGTAGCTGATTGGATAGTTGGAAGAGCTTGAAATTACTTAGTAAATTGTTAAATGAAAACTATTATAACTGATGGCATAAAAATGATACTAACTACAGAAATAGATTATAAAGGGATTATTAGTAAACAAATGCGATTATTCTAAAGGAGAATTGAAATTTAAATCCTCCTTAAAGTTGCTTTATGGGCCTCCAAGGGGATAATAATAAAAGCTGTTAAAATTTACGAATACCAAATTCAATTACAAGATATATGCTTTCGCTACCCCGTTTAGATTAAACTTCAGTTCACTTTCTCGTGGTTGCTACTAACAATAAAATTACATTTTAACTCTGCCATTTGTAATGTTAGAAGTTTAGAGTTTGTAACATTTCTGTTTTGCAGCACAATAGATAGTTAACTAATTTTATGTGCTATAAATATTAAATAAGCACAAATCCAGCAACGGCATATTAACGTTTTATGTGCAAGGATTAAACACACCTGTTACCTCAATAGCTGTGGTTGTATAAGCTCCCAAACAATGTGGAGTGCGTCTTTCGTATCCAGACTACGTACAGGAGGGCTGCAAGTATTGATTAACATGAAATTGTAATTAGCGGAAATAGTTCAAGGAGTTCTGCACGTTTCATACATCGTTACATTATTGACAAGAACGGTGTTAGCTGTGTAATTAACGCCCAGTGTTGTGGATTCAAATCATATAATATAACCAATTATTTGCACTATCTCCTGTTAATTAGCAGTTTTTAATTATATCAAACTGTAATTATCGTTACGCCTTAAGTGGGTACATATTTGAATATTAGTGTTGCAAATAACAATTAATTATGAGCGATTTTGTAAAACCAGAGTTCTAAATAAAAATTTAATTACGCAAATTTGTACTGAAGCCACGATATCTAATTATCTAAATGGATAAACTTCTTCTACCCATGGTAAGTTTTTGAAAAAACTAACTCATAATGCATAAAAACACTTGTTATTGGTTGAAAGCCTGTGACATCGTTCCACACAACAATTTGTCGCAAGCAATGAAACATGAAAATGTCAGGCCAATCTATATACTCCTACAAACCCTGAAGAACTCATGATGTTGTGACATGCAGGAAGAAACTCTGAGAACGTATCACACCCACTCGGTTTCTAATATTTTGCTGCAGAATTTTATCAGCTCGAAAAAGAAAATTTTACAATATGAACATAACAACTGAACCTTACAAACTGTACACACATCATGAAAACACAGTTACGCGATATTTATATAACACACATATTGATCGGAGTTAGGGTTAGTAATGACAACGTCCATATTCAAATTAATAAAGACAAAGCTTAATTCCATTTTTTTAAAGAAAGAAAAGATAAAATAATTTACAACTAATCCAGTTATGTATATTCAGACTAATCTAGGCTATAAGAAACATAATTGTACAGTCATTGTATCCGGCCTTGTTTAAAGCTGGGTCTACACCTTGTTATTACGGATTCAAGCTGAGAGTTATGGCAGTTTGACCGAGTTGACTCCATTTGCTCTCCTAGTGCACTAATGGTTAAAGTTAACTTAAATATGATATCAATGGTATAACCTCACGCAAACGACAGTCCAGACAAAAACCCACTTACGAGAGGAAGAAAGAACGCGCAACACAACAGCGAGTTGTCTTTAACAAATGTTGCTTACCTCCGCTAAATATATCATGCAATCAACTACTAAATACTGTTCAGGTCCGAAAACATCTATGAACACCAATATACTGGTGAAGCAAAGACACTGTAAAACTGCTAAATTTGCTAAAATTTTTCTATGAAATGAATGTTGCCTTTTGAAACAATCTTCATTTTTTTTTTAATTTTTGATCTATTGGTATCTTCAACGAACTACATAGAACCAATTTTCATGCATACGTGAACAAATTATTTTCTGTTTTTCCACCTCAAGGAATATTAATACGGATATATTGTTTTTGTTTCGTTGATTGTTGCAGCAAATTCAAATGAATGCAACTTTATCATTAAACGTAAGGTTTTTAAACTTTCACGAATTTATTATTGTTCTTGCATCTTTTATTGTTTCCTATTCTCCGCTGGCGCTCTTGTACGGCTTTTGAATTGCATTATTTTTAAATTTAGGCGTCATCTACATACCAACCAGTAACTGAAAAGTTTTAAAAACAAATTTCTGAACTAAATGTTACAGCATTTGTATCTGTCAAGTTTACCCCTGATACATGAGAGAATTCGTAGTAGTGCGCGTAGCACTTATTTATATGTATTTATCTAGGCTTGGCATAAAGAAACGGTGTTATTTATAATTCTGTCATTTCCGCATTTTCACATGTCAGTGATACTGCTTAGAATATATGTTATTAGTTTACGCGGAACATATAAAATTCTATACTAGTAGAATAGCGTAAATGAGACAACGTTGCGCTGCATTACCACGCAGCAGTTTCCACTTTATAATTTTATTATTATGGACTTCCTAGTACTGATCAAAAGCTAAACCAAACTGCGCTTTGATTATAGATTTACATTTAGGTTAGATATCTAATTAACGTCTTTTTAATATATGCATTTTCCCTGTCGACGAAAATAATAATTTATTCAATATAAGGGTGGTTTATAACGTACGGAGGAGAGTTTTAGGGTAGATAGACGGGACTAAAGTAAACATTTTTTATTAACAAACATTTGATGAAAAACCAATAATAAAAAAGTTACACTGGTTTAAAGGTCTTAAAAGAAGTTTCTCACTGATTGAGTACTGCTGAAAGTAAATTGTTTTCCAAATGAACAAGATTTCTTTGTTTCTTTGGAAACGATATAATTTTAAACATAAAGAAAAAAAGACAGTGCTCACTCCAATGCTAAATTCTAAAACTAATTTTTATTTCAATGTCATTCTTAATTTTTTATGATTCATTCTTCCCCATTGAATAACCCGGAGAAATGTATTAAGGAAAGGGTCAGTTTATTTGGATTTTTTCTAAATACATACTATTACACAACCCCTTTTGTAGGAGTTTTTATGTATAATAAAAACTAGTGATATCTACCCTGTTTGCTTAATTCACAGAAGTAATATCAATAATAATATATATATTCTCACTTACCTTGTTGCTTTCAACTGAATCATATATTGACATATCTCATACTTTCATAATTAACTTTGAAATTATGTCATGTTTAAATATACCTCGGCTAGCCAGCTTATTTAGCAATTGAGACTCTCTTTACTTCCCGCTGAATGAGTTAATGTCAAATATAAACTATATTAATGAATTGTACTTTGAATGACCAAATAAATATCAATTTGATTATTTAAATCACACTCTTAGTACTTGAGTTTGAATCTAATTAACTGTTATAGTGTATTAAACGTTTGAATTTACATTACAAATTAATAGTCAGATTAAAGTTGTCAAAATTATTTAATTAAATGTAAGTTCCAGTAAATGAGGTTAAATACTTTCTTAAAAATAACTAGACCAAAATGATAAATTTCTAATTATAAAGATCGAAACCGTCGAGTACTCAAATCACAATATTAATTTAGAAAACTTAATATTCTAAGATTCTCTAAATCTAAATACAAGTTTTAAATTCTAAATTTGCCGTATCCAAACTGTTACTATAATACACTAACCTTCAACAGCCGAACTCGTACTTGCGATGTGGTTCTAATATCAGTTTCACACTGATCGAAGTCGTCAAACACCTACTTGGAGATGATGAGGACCCATAAAAGCTCGTTGTAGACAGACTTGACCGTTTAATATTTTCTTAAAACGGTATTGCAGCATGCCACACACAAACACTCACTAAACTGATGGCTTGTACACCAATGATCACTTGAAATGGCTTCTATAAATCTCCAACTCACTATGTGAAGAATAATATTGACCCCTTGGTCAGTATTTGATCGTGCAGAAGGTTATTCTTACTAACACGTATCAAATTTGAATTATATCCTCACAATTAAAGGTATTATTAGACCTTTAATGTGAATATTTTAACTGATATTCTTTAAATTATAGAAACTTTTCAACTCTTGTAAACAACCTCTTGGTTGCTAATATTTACTGCCCCCCGTTATTCTCTTACACTTGTTATCACATGATACCCTTTTGATATCTTGATATTAATTGAAAATAATTAAGCATTCTCACAGCATGCTGCATTACAATACGCCTTGCTCGTGCAGCACTTTCATCGGTAGCTTCATAAACTATTATCATGTCCACGTATTCAACGTTAACGTAATTCACCATTTTATCCGAACTAATAACTTAATAACAACATTATTCAGCAGCTCTTAATAGTTGCTACAAAAATTATTGGACATTAAAAGGAAAAATGAATTTCTATTTTACATTTATTTTAAATCACGTTTTTAACTAAATGTGGTTCAGTTAACTCAAATATCCCCAATTTAAATTTAAAACACAAATTACCCACATAATTTCCGAACAACTACTTCTTATTTAACTAAGCTTTAACTCGTTATTGAAATTTTATAAATGTTTATGAATAAAAAATGTTTACTTTAGTCCCCTTTATCTACCCTAAAAATATCCTCCATGCGTTACAAATCACCCTATATATTTAGCAATTACAATGATTAAAAATACTGCGACAGTGAAATAGTTCAAACTTTTATTAAACCGTATATCCAAACTTATAACATAATCTATAATAAAGGGTGGTTCCCGTGAAAATGCGAGCCTACCTTCTTCAGAAATAGGCAACCCGAAATGCTTACCACAGGTTGTTACGGACTTTATTTTAATATATAAGGTGGACCACCAAACTTATAGCTCCTTACTATTTGGGACTGCAACCCAACGTGCACATCAGGTTTACAAGCAGAAAATGTAATAGAGTTGTTATTCTTGTCTCATTATATGACTTGGAATTCCAAGATAACTTTCGTATAAAGGTTTCATATTATATTTAATTGTTTCAACCCTTGTTCCACAACTTTGAATTTCCTTAACATTCATTAATACTGAGCTACTTATTCGGTATTCCATGTGAGTTTTTGTTTTACTTATTTTATTATTCAGTAGTCAATGTATTTTTTAGATCACTTTATTTTGGTAGTATAATTAACCTCTAACAGTATTTAATTAACGAGCCTTCGTTGTGTACCTTTGTTTTCCACTCATTTCACAGGAAAATATTACGAGTGAAATTCGTTACGTTAGTTGACCTGTGTTAACATGCGAACCGATTCGAAAATACCTAACTTCTGCTTTCGGTTTTCTGGGTTAATTTACGTATTTCCGATAATATGTATTCTGTATTTTAACCATTCTCTACTATAAATAATTACGTAATAAAAATGCTAAATTCACATTTAAAAATAGATGGATTCTGAACCCACTTCAATGAAATAATGCATTTTATTGACCGGTTAAGCTACTGCATAAAATGGTAATTACATAACATGAAAATTTACTTCTACAAAGGTGTGTAGAAAGATTATAACCAAAATACAATAACTTCTGACGGGAAATGAAAGGAGCATTAAAGCAAACAGAATAAATACCGTAGATAACACATAATGGTAAACACACTTCAACTGACGGAGAAAAATGTGAGGCGTTTGCAATATATTTAGAAATAGTTATTTATGTATCTAATGCACCAAAGCATTTATCACAATAATGAAAATATTATGACGAACGTTTTCCACTGTCTCAGGTGTTTATCACACGAAGTTGCGGAAGTTTCTCATTTACTCCCGTCCTCAGGTGAATGAACTTCTGGTTAGTTCTCAGAATGACTGATTTTTGTACGTCTTTTCGCCCTTTCTAATATTGAATATCTATTAGGGAATTTAAAATACAACCGTAAGACTTTAGAGCAATCTGAAATTTACGAAACTAATTTTTCCCATTGTGACTTTGAATATACTGGGGAAACACGTTGTAATTTTGGTACTAGGTTTAAAAAGCATATAACTCATTTTAGATTCAACAGATTCGAAAAATCTAGTACTGCCAAACATATTTACTAAACGGGTCATAGTATTACGGAAATGGGCCTAAAAATTGGAAAGGCGTTAACGTCAACAAACCAGCTAAATTATTTTGAAAGTTTGACCTTTTTAAGAATCAAGATAATACACTTTTGAACAAAAGTGAAGGACCCATCCCCCACTCCGATCTTTACGCTCTATTGAAGTGGACACCTGATTGGTCGCTTAGAATACACTCTCCTGGTCAGCCAGTTATAATGTGCGGAAGTGCTGACTTTCACTGGCGATTTGGTGAAGACCATATCTTCAGCCAACTTTGTCGTAGTTTCTCTCCAAGGCTACAGACGATGACAGCTTAGCTGTCGAAATACGTATTTTGTAGTTGTTAAATATTTGTGTGGTTAGGATTTGTTAACGAATTGTGTCACCTTAAAACCACAAGCTCCAGCAGTGTTTTATTCCATGTTGTGTTGAAACTAGACTGTAACCTTGCCAGATCTAGAAATACTATTATTCAACGAAATTTTGAGGTGCTTAACTCTTTTTATCAAGTTTTAAAAACAGAAACTTAACCAAAAGCCTTAACTTTGTTTTTTTGAAGTGAAAAATGTAAGGTATTTCATAGTTATGTAAAAACTTAGCAAGATGTGAGTGATTAATTTTTTCCTAGTTTGATTGTTTTTCCAACATAGGTCATTACAATTAGTAATTTTTTATAATTTTAAATATTTGAATACAAACGATTCCCGCCCTCCATCTTCTTATTATTTGGCATTGTTGGTATTATAACGTGTTATCTTTAACTTCCTTTAGTCTCCATGACTTTTGTTCACCTAAAGTTCTGAAATGTACTCATCTAGTTTTTCGCCGCATTTAATGCTGTTTCAAGGTTAACCCCCTTCTAGGTAAGGTGTCTTAACCTCACCTTTGTAAACACGAAAATGTAATTTTTCTGTTGCAATTATATATTTCAGCTTTAGTACATATGTTCGCCTGATCAAGAGGACGAGTTCTCGAAATATATAGCAACTATAATTAATCACCGTATATAATAAACTCGTAATTTATTGGAGTTGGGAGTGTTTGATTTTTAACGCCATTTTGAACAAATCATGAAGCTGTCCAGATTTAGTTCCATGTAACACTTATCGCCTATCTTCTTTTGAAATGTTTCTTAAAAGATGTATGCAATAGACACGCAAAGTATTGAAGGTTCTTGGCTTTTATTATTAACGACTTATTCTTATACTATTGCTAAAGTTCGTTTATAAAAATAAATGTTTTTGTATCCGTATATCATTTACTGTGCAATTACTATATTAAGTTTTCTAACCAGCTCATTTTATTTAATTTTAGATACAATTGACTCTGATAGCAGGTAGGGTCATGAATCATTGATTTTTCAAAGCTAAATATGGCATTTAAATATGGCATGACGGTGATACAGATCTGCACATTATCTATTCTAAATTAGACGCATTTCCTGTAACCTCACTTTGGCGAAAATACCACTGAATAATTAAAAGATAAATAATAGAGTTGCGTAGCTTCTTATGAATACTAACTTGCATTGCTTTTCCAATAAGGTTGATCATCTTCTTCTAGGACCCTTCTCGTTCACATGCACCCTCAGAGTAATCTACAGGTGGCCTCTGGCGATACCTGTCCGACAACCTTGTAGGTTATCGACCTCCTTCACGTCGCCAAACTCGCAGCTTCAGGTGTAAATGGAATCGCAGCTTTTTCTACAAGGTATCCTCGATGTCCAACCTTTCAAGTTGCCTCGTTAGGTGCACCCGTGCTTGGAGACTGGCTTTAGGTGGCCACTTAATAAAACGGCAAAGTTGTATTTATGTTTCCCCAATTTGGGATGTACAAGCGTTTTGATTCCCTGCAGGGAAAACACTTTTTTCTGTAATTTTCAAGGCAACCAACTCAATTGTTTCATATACAAACATGATAAATCACATTACCTAATTTACATATTTGATCAATACTATACATACAATTTACTTTATCTTTAAGACAAATGTTTGAACTATTTAATTGACATTAAATAACAATCAATATATACTGGGGTAGTTATCATAAATTTATAATTAATACATTTTCTGTGTTATAATTTAGTATCCTTAATATATATTTTATTCGTTCATTTTTACAAGTAATTCTGATTACGATATATATTTTCTTGTTCATTGTTCCTAATTTCTGATCGCAGTAGACAATCGTTCATATCACCATCAGAATTAAGGGTAAAGGTGAATGAATATAATATATTACTGTTGAATATGTTCAATAAATTGGTAGTTCTGCCGTTAGTTTTGTAGCAGCACTGTAGAATTGTATATGCCAGTAATAATTACTACAAAAAGTAGTGAGATAAGTACAGTTCTGTAATATTAATTATGCATTTACCAGGTTATAAGACTATGAGCAATCAATAATTGAATTAGTGATAAAGGAATATAAAGTGGTATGGCCCATTATTCCTGATTAATCCCTATAAAGAAAATTTCAGCTTAGGCTATGAGCACTTCGGTTATAATTGGTTTTCCTGATTCCTTAACAAAGCGTAGACTTAAGGGAGGTCAAGGGGCATGGTCGCTGAATTATCACATAATGTGCGGCTTTGCTGGTGCACGACTTATGTTCCTGTTGCCTGTGTTCCTCTTTAATTAAAAAACATTCCTCAAAAAATAAAGCACAAGAATCCGCCTATACTAGTTTCGTATGTTGTCTGTGAACGTAGCAATTTATATAAAATCCAGGGAAATTGCCTTAACTAGCATTGTTCTCCAGCTAAAGTCCAATTCTTGGTATTCCAAGAATTATTCAATTACGTTTATTGTGCATCCGATTTAATTAAAACTTGGCTAGCTAGATAATAAAATTAAAAGTTTTTTACAACCGCAAAGCAGACTTGAATTTTTTTGGCGACAAATATTGAAACCGATATTATTAGCTTTTTCAATTAAATGGCTATTGAGTTTCTCAAGTTTAAGTTGCTGGCGATGAAAAATGACATCAAAGTCCAAAGTTTATTAATATCTCATAAATTTGAGTTTTGAAGTAGCACATTATTACAACTTTAAACTCCATCATCGATTGCTCACACTTCTCCCCTCTAATTGGAGTTTGTTTAACTTATTCTCGCCACCCCTCATTAATATTATTAACTGGCTGATTGTCATAAGCGATAAAACCAAATGGGTTTTTTACTGGAAATTATTTGATTTGCCAGGGTGCAGGCTTTACGGGTTTTGGTGCTAATTTTCCGGTCGCTTTGTAATAACGACGGACTGCTTTATTAAATGACTCACAGGTTTAATCTAACATGGTTTCACCCTTCCGCATTCTTATTAAAATTTTAGAACCTGCAGGGAGCGAGCTAGCACTGTAGCTGGAAAGTCTGGATTTCTAACACTTGAATATGCATTGTTTTATAAATCTTTAGCGGGAAGTTTTCTGAAGGTGAAGTGTTTTCCAGAAGGCGTATTTAGCCAGCCAGGGAAATTTTGAGGTGCCTTTCTTGGGGTTTTCATTATTTAGCTTATTTAAGTTTTGAATTGTAATTCCACACCAATTCCGAAATGCGGGATCTGTAATTTATTTAAGTATTTTTGGCTTTGTGACCCCAGCTGAAGCCTTTTCATAAACTCTGATTTTGGCGTCATGAAAGCCATTGAATTTGCCAAAACGGCTAATTATATTTTCAGACATTGCTTTAATGGATTTTTGTTTGCTAATCTAAGACCGTTCAAGATCCCTAAAGTTTTGTAAAGGTCTACTGAAAACGTGCACCTTTAAAATATGACCTCAGTATTTTACAGAATGGAGGGATAAACGAACAGTTTTGCTTAATTTTTCCCTTGAGATGGATTAACTAATATGTTCTATCTTTTGCTATCCAATTGTATTTGATTGCTACTTTAAATGTCACGTAAATCGCCCCCCGCCCCCTGAACATCCAAAATGGGCAACCCAAAGTACACGTACATGATAACATGGCTGTGTAGTATACATACCTATAACGATCCTATGCAAATTTTAGAAAATACTACACAAATACGTTACTTGTCAGGATTTACCTTGGCTTGTCTATTTTGAAAGCTCAGGAGGGCCGAGTTACGTGGTCCACCATGTATATCTATAATATTGTGCGTAACGACATGTTTCGAAACCAGACTGGTTTAAACATCAGGCCATAATGAATTTGAAAATGCAGTAGTGTACGTCATTGATGGTGGCGCCACTCGGAATTCACTTTGGATTTAATTATTATGTTTTAACCGGTATAACGATTTTTATAATGTAGTTTGCTGGTTAATTAACTAGTTTTCCATTTGGTTCGTTTTTTTCTGCACTTTTTTACCTACGTTTGTTCAAGTTTTAAATTTTAACCTCACTTTTACCATGTGCTTCCAATATTATTAACATGATCATTATGGCCTGATGATGAAACCAGTATGGTTTCGAAACATGTCGCTACGCACAATATTACAATAAACTCGTGGAGAAGGCTAAAGGGTTTTATTGCTTCATATTAAGGCATCTCAGCATGACGAATCACTTTTTATTAACTAATACTATTAATGCATTTTTGTTGTGTCGATATTTGTCCACAAATTGTAAAATCTTTAAGGAATATCAAATACTTCTAAAAGTGATAACACAAATAACTATAAATAACAAATTAAATTGTTATGTTATAATTATTTTTTCAAGTATTAGTAATATATGGGTGACAAGGAAGAAAATGCGTCAAATATAATTCTGTTTGACGACTAAGTATAAAACAACAGCTAGTGGTTAGCAATTATTTAAAAACATTAAACGTAAATGAAAATTGTGCCTTGGCATATACTCGTAAGTAACTCACTTTAATACGGTGTCTAATTATAGACATTCCTGTGCTTACGAGTGTAGTAAACTAAGATCACTATCATTTGATGTGTTTCCTTCAACGTCACACATGCCAAAACATCTCCACCTTTCAACAGGTTTTTACTAAGTTACACTGGCGCCTATTTTCATCTTCCCTTAAACTTAATTCAATGTGTTAAGTAGACTAGTAAAAAACTATTTATCAGAAGTCATCATTAGTACCACATTTTTGGCCAGGTGGAAATTCTCACCTTCAGACTACTGCAACTTTACTTAATATGCTGATCCAAATTCATAAATATGCAATTCTCTATGTTTCTCTTCTCACAGATAGTTGCCTATTAAATTATCTATAAGGCGTAAGTAATAGGAGGGTGTAAACTTGTATCATAGCCTTGTACACCCACACTCTACACCATAATATGTATAATGAGCCAAGTTTAGCAAGACTTACTATGTTCGCAAGAAATAGCATTCTAAGCAAAGCGTATCTGCGAAATAAATTAAAATAAAGCAAATATTGCGATTTAGAACAAATAAATTAAAAACGTTTTTTTTTTTGCAAAACTTGCAGTTGGAAAAACGACTGCACAGATGCTGCATTTAATTAAAGTTCAACTTAGTGTGGCTTGCACCAAATATACACTATGCAGGAATGAATAGTATACATCTAGGTTTCAACAATTATATTGCTATCAGTAGCAACCCATACAAGTGAATACAATTTTATATCAACAATAGACTCGTTTAGCGTGAAATGAAGCAGCAATGCAAAGATTTGACTTAAAGTATGATTACCGGCGAAATAAGGTCAATAACACATAATCTTTAATTCGACTACCTGAAGGAAACAGGTGTAAAGCTAAATTTAGTTAAATTAAGACTTTATTATCAAAATTAACTGTTTACGATTGCAATTTATCATTGCAGGTTTGATGTGGGAGATCTCTCTAATTAATTATAACGTAAATCAGTCGGAAATGAGTTGGTGCTTACAGATCATAGAATATCTATAAAAAACCTACTTGTTTGATTTTCCCACTTAGGATAGCAAGATTTTATAGCAATTTTATTATTAAATCCCCGTAGGACTGAAGTGGCCAGGCATAATCAAATTATTATGGATTGGGCCGATTCACTGCGAAAAGGCAACGATGTACTCGTGACCAAAGCACAAATGGAAGTGGGCGATGTGCGCGCAGTTTACATCTATTTATACTGTCTGACCCAGAGGCGTGGCCGAGGGCCAATGAACTTGGCCGACGGTCAATGTAACTTCAGCAAATCATGTAAGACGGAGGACGGAATTGGTCCGCCATCTTTGTTCAAAAGTTTATTATCTCGGTTTTTAAAAATGGACAAGCTTTCAAAAGAATCTAGTTGCTTTGTTGAAGTTAACGTCTTTCCAATTTTTAGGTCGTCCTCTTTTATACTACGACCCGTTTTGTAAATACTCGATTTTTCAAATCTGTTGAATGGAAAATGAGCTATTTGCTTTTTAAACGTAGTACTAAAATTACGACGTGTTTGCCCAATATATTTAGAATCACAATGGGAACATTTAATTTCGTAAATTCCAGATCTCTGGAAAGTCCGTAGTTTGTCTTTTGGATTTCCCAACAAATTTGTAATATTGTTATTTGAACAATACACAACTATATGGCCCGATTCTTTAAAAATGTTTGCTAGACCCTTTGTAGGGTGAAATGGAATTTTGATGTACTTGAGTCCTTCACTTCTAAGACTGACGAGAGTTGTGGAATTTCTAATCAAATTATCGATAATTTTAGAAGAGAAACCACAGTGATGCTTTTTATGGTCAGGTTCAGTGGTATATCGATCATTGTTTAAAGGAAAGGTTAACAGTCTATGCACCAAGAAATTAAGAACAGCCATTTTGTGTTGAAAACAATGATTTGAATCCGCTAAAATGAATCTGTTTACATTGGTTTCTTTTCTATAAACATCAAATTCCAACTTAGTTTTGTTTCTTATTACTAAGGTATCTAGAAATGGCAGTTGTCCTTCGTTTTCCATTTCATATGTGAATTCTATGCTAGGAAATTTGAGATTTAAATGATTCAAAAAATTATGAATACTACATTTAGATAAATCAAAAACAGCAAAAATGTTGTCCACATACCTAAACCAAATCTTTGGGAAATACTCTGTGTTAATCTTAAAATCAGTTTCGAATTTTGACATAAAAAGGTAAAGGGAAAAGGCTGTTTCCCATTGCTGTTCCTTCGTGCTGTTGATAGAATTTTCCATCTATTTGAAAGCAATTCTGGGACATGGAATATGTAGTTAATGTAATTAACTTAGCAAACTATGAAATAAATCTGAACAAAATCCTCTTAGTACATTAAATACAAGACAAAAAATGTGAGCTGAACGAAATCCATACACAATTTATGAATAGGACTTAAGCCACGTCTAAAAATTCAGTTAAATTACATTAATTTTAGGATTCCCCAAAACTGACATACAAATTGCAAACGACATGGAGTGTTAATAGAATAATTTATAATTCAAACCTTTTGTTAAGCAAGTTGACAGAAAGATGCAGCATTATGTGTAAGTACAAACGCAAAACGGCTGGTTAAAATATTTACATTTTTTTTAATAATTCGAAGGTTTACAATTTAGGATACAGCTTCCATTTGAGGCTGACTCATGATGGCACAAACACCTAGGTATTTTTAATTTAATTCATTTCTGACAACGCTTAAATTATAAATTCCACATTTTAAACAGCGGTTAAATTCGAGTGGAGACGTAACAAGTCCGTAGCCGGCGGTCGAGGTGTGACATAAATTCAAATCGAACTCTTCTGAAAACTTTTCCCTCCTTCCCAGCTAAGTTTTTAAGTCATTAATTGGTTTGTAAAGTAATGCCGTTCCTAAGTTCAATACTATCGCGTTGTAATGTTTTCCTGTGCTACCTTGCTAAAGATTGCTTGAAAACTCAAGGGGTGGCTCATTTCCTGTGTATGTAATTTCTGTCTGCAGATTTTATCTGAACGAGGTTACAGATTGTAAAATCGTTGTTATGAATCCGCTTGACGATTACATACATATTGCTGCGATTATCGTTTGTACGTTGGAGATTGTACAACTTGGTGTCATGACTAACTAACTAACTTTCATTTGCAAAATGAAATTGCCAACACAAACACATTTCCGAAGAATTTATTCGATCGTCTGTAAATAGTCACATTTAGGGCATACGTTTGTTTCAAAAGTATACTTTAGTAGATTCTCCTTTACTCATAGTTAATTTAAGTTAAGCACACATGCAAATTGCATTTCACATAACACCAAGTATGATCCGGTATCTTTCATTGTCTGTCGGCAAAATGTGGGGTTATGTTTTGGCAACACCAAGCTAAAATACACTTGAAGATCCCATTTTAGCCACACAAAGAGCCAGCAAACGCACAAGGCCAAATGTTAGCATTAGTTTGGTACAGAATTAAACATTTTGGATAAGCTTTTTGTGCAATAGAGTGCTTGTTCTCAAGTGCGCTTAAAAAACTGAAACAAGCAGTGTGGTTACGGTTAAGGTGCTTGTAAAATCAGATTCAAATAGCAAAAATTTAATATTTTGCACATTAAAGCTATGAATTTACGAAATTAAAGCTGTTATAAACCAAATTATTGCACCAAATATGCTCCATGAGGAGTCCTAGCGGTTTGTAAAGCAGGCACATACTTGGAGAAGTTGCGCTTGGATATGTTGACTAAGCGATTTCGTGCAAGATTACAGAATGCAAAAAGATCACGTCGGCATATATGCACAGATCTTCATTAATACAATTTACCCCGTGGAGATAACATTCACACACGTGCAGCAGGGCTGTGGATGACCTTTCAGACAGCATATCTGGGTTTTATGTGGGGCGAAGCCCTACTCGTGCCAAAAACACTTCGACAGGGCACCAAAACGGATCTCTGTGAAAGTGGGGAATTTGTGCTCTGAAGACGTTGTAATTAATTTTGCGTGTAGATGTAAGGTTTTTGTATAATTAGCTTAAGCATCTTTGTAATTTAGAGTTTCGATCTTGTTTATTTTGTTTTCAAGCGTCACTGCAATTGTTCTTAAAAGTGACGTCAGTTTCGGCCAATTAGCGGCTCAGATTTAAGCATTTACCTATTGTTTTTCGCTGGGTATAAAAAGAAAGAGCGCTGAAATCCCAGGGACTTGATTATGTTTATTCGAAGACGTAACCTTGTCTCGTCATCCATTTTTAGAGGTTATTTGTTTTGACCTGACGTTTGTTGTAATTTGTTTTCAAACATTTACTTACGTGTAAATAAATAGCTGTCATTTGTGAACGATGCTTTATTCCAAATTTAGTGCGTGATTTATCTTGTTTGATGCAATTATACAACTTCTTTGAAAGAATTTGGTTTTGGACGAGTTTCAAACCACGGCCATCTTGGAGTAACTGGGGAAGGAGCGGCGCGCGGTTGCAGAGTTCCGAAGTGGTCGAACAGTGGCGTGGAAAAACACGTTAGCAAAATTATTCTGTATTAAGTGTTCAATTAGTTCGCGTAATTTTATTGTAATGTTGAGCTTTATAACGATAATTAAGCTGGCGAAAATGGGTGTTTGAAAGAGTCAGTAATAAACAAAGTTTTCTTTTTTCGACCCTCCAACATTTTATTATTGTTTACTTCTATGAACCCACGAACATTGCTTGTTGTGTTTTTATAAACCCTGAGGTGCTGCGTGCGTAAAACAAGAGTCTTGTAATTTTTGCCTGTGATAGATTCGTTACGTGTAACCAGAATAATTCATTGTCATGCATAAGGCAGGTATCAAAATAAATTCAAGGTGCAAATGGTACCTGAAAATTATTAATTTATATGAGTGGATACCAGAGCAATATATTACACCTGTTTCGTTAATGCGAATTGTTACATCTCATTAATGCCCATCAAAATAAAAAACGATAATACAGTAAAAACTAGCAAAGTGAAAAAGTGAGGTTATGTTGCATTACAATTTAACCTTCTTGTTCTAACTGACACAGAGTACATTTAGAAATATAGCCACTGAAAGTCTTTTCAACCTGCCATTTGTAATTCTAAATATGCACAATTTGGTACAGGCTTTGAAAGACAAAGAAATTTTATCTTGCTAACAAGTCATTCCATAGAGTAACCAGAAATTTGACATTTGTTAGATAGGGCATGGTTAGCAAGTTGAAAATATACAGGCTGTTCATTTTATTGTGTAACAACTAGATATGCGACACATTTGATAAGCTCATGATTTTTACAGATCTTAAAAATTGTCAACATTTGAAAAATGGGCGGTTCCACTTCAGAAACCTAGACCTTCTTCTTCTTCCTCCTCTTAATATAGGTTGATAGCCTGTTATTACCGCACGAAGTGCGATTTTATAGGCCTTCTTCGGCCGTATCCCAGAAAGGTCGCTAGCTTATCTCGCTGAATTAGTAGGAAGAGCCGGAGAACGTTCAATGTTACCAATGTTCGGGCGTGTAGCTCGAATCCACTACCTGCCGACTGCAAACGCAAACGCTTTACCAGTCAGCTACACCTAGACCTTGTTCTTAAACAAAGAAACAAAATTGAGATTAACTTGTGAAAATCATGAGCGTGTTTAATTTTTACCTACCTAGTTGGTACACGATAAATTGGACGGATATATAATTTTGTACTGTTACGCCAGATACGGCAAAAATATTTAGCAGTAAACCTAGTCCCTAATTAAATATTTGGTCTATGCCATTTTCATTAACAATTAGTTCCTCTTAGAACGTTAATCTAATTTTTGGAATAATACTATTTAAAGCTTGCATTAGATTCCATTGTTTTGAATCCCATTGTTTGGTTTCTTGTGCATTTAAAAAGGTTAAAGTTTTGGTTCATCGTCTAGACTAGATCATAGGTTGTATTGTACTTAAAAATCCCATTTCCTAAAGCACAGCCATCAGAAGGGACATACTTAAAATAGAACCTAGATGTGATATTTTGCAACTAACATTTTGAGCTAGAATCTTTGAAATCAAAAAATTCTGAATTCTTCATGTCTGTGACACACTTGAAACAATATATTCGAAGTACCATACCTGTTTCATTCTCTTAAATGACATTTCCACCTGGGGATGGAAATGGACCACAGACATCAAATTAATGTCCAGGGTGGAAATATTTTATTGTCAACGCTTTTCAATTAACTTCAGCACATTTGACAATGTACTCGTATACGAAAAGACTATATAAAGCACAGTTTGTGTTCAATGCAGTTGTCAATCCAGATTGTGATGTTTTTCTTCTACCTGTTTTTTAAGGAGTAAAATACAGAAATAATCCTTGCTTCTTACGTCGGGCGATATCCTCATGCCACAACACATCCATGGTATTTATTGATTCTATTATTTTGCCGATTGGAAAAATGCTTTTATTATATGTTATAATTCGTTGTGTTACGATGACCTCTATGAATATTTGAGCTCTTGGCAATATTATAACCTTTTCTAAATCGGCGTAAATATATAATTCGTTCAAAATCTTTTCATATTCAGCTGTTACTGCTACATATTTTATTTTATGAGTCACGAAATTTTTTGCAAACATCATAATCAATCCGATCATTTCTTTCTAAATTTGTTCGCCTTTGTCTTATGGAAATCTTGTGCCAATCATAAAAAGCATTCTTTGCAGTCTAGTGGTGGTTCAATGTTCTGTTCCATATCATCCACAGTTGGTTTAATGTCGTCAGAATTTGTTGTCATTTACAACCGTTTCTGTACTAGTAGTAGTATCTGAAGGTACATTTGCATCAGCATGAACATGTTCAGAATTCTGAAAAAGAGTATCGTTTGTCACGTGGTCGTTGCTAGAGACATCGCCGTTCGATGATGAAGTATCTTCCTTATTATGTGGTTGAACCCTTTTTTTGTTTATATTTTACTATCTCCTTCAAGTTGCGTAAGATTTTCCTTTAAAGCCAAAATTACAAGAAACTTGCGTTGATTCCCAAAACTGGAAATACTATAAATATTTTTTTAAATAAAAAATAATCTGAAACAAACCAAGAATTTGTGTTTTATTTTTCATTATATTATTTATTTAAATTTTTAGAGTTAAGTAATATGCAAATCGCAAAATAATACGAACATTTTCAACTTTCTGTATGTTACGAAAAATACATAAAATCAGTTAAGAGCCGCAAGCAAATTTTTTGTATTTTGTTAGAAAACAAAAACAACCAAATTTCTCATTCAAAATTGTTATTCTCTGTAAAATTTAAAAAGTAAGAAGATATGTTAAATAATAAAATCCGTTATTACTAAAAACAAATAAAGTAAATTATACTTACTCTTTATAAGGGAAACAGCAATATGACAAGAGAAAGACCATAATAAACTGCTGCAGATATATTTTACGTCACTTTTTTAAAGTTATATTGCCGTAATTGCAACCAAGCTAGTTTGCGCTATCTACCACATAATGACATATTTAAGGTTATGTTCCAATGATGAACAGGGAAATTACAAATTTTAATTTGTCGTAACTTACAGATATAATTTTTTACTGTGGAGTAGTGTGACTGTTTGATAGAGTTCTACAAGTAACGTATCCTTTATGATTCAGTTACAACAATATTTGCTTTGGAAGATAAGACAATTTTTCTGAGAATCGAGCTTGCAAATGGAACATGGGACAAATCGTCTGTTACAATTTCATTATAAAATAATGCATATAGGACGTTTTTGCTTCGAAAATCATACAGAAGATGTAATTTATCACTAGAAAAGACCATTAGGACAAAAATAATAATTTACCACGGCAGTATTGAGGTCGTCGTGATCACAAACGTATTTGGAATTTAGGTTCAAGTGGCAAGTACGTTCGTTTAGATGTTAGGTGTAATTGTAGCCTTAGTGTTTATGTTGATCGGAACTGGTTTGATTCTTATTGTTACGAGTGGCAACGTGCTAGTTCTTGTTGTAAATGTGACTTGAACAGACTTATTTTCGTTTATTGCAAATCATCATCCATCAGCCCATTCACTAATAGTATTTAAGTTTATCGTGGTATTCGCAGTATTTTCTGTTTCGGGAATATAAGAGATATAGGAAGGGCCCTACGCCACAGATATGTGGCTCGCCAGCTTTTATTAAATGGTATGTAGATAGTCGTCCATTGTGTCCTATTAAGAAGTAACGGACGGTGAGAAACGCTTTTAGTAGTAGATAGTAGGTACTCGGGAATAGTTTCTTTACTTTGTATAATAGACCGGTGTGCCACACTTTGTCAAATTGCTGCTTTACATCTAACAATGCCGCATACTGCATATGTTTTTTCTTCCAGGCTCTTATCAATTTAGTTAATAATTTCGTGAATTTGTAGGACCGTAGAGTAATTTTCTCGAAAACAAAATTAGTGGTTGGGTGTTAGCGTTGCCTTGAGTTCTTTAGAAGTAACATTTTAAGCAACTGGCCTAGTAGTGGCAACAGGCTAATCGGCCAATAGGAATTTGGTAACCTGCGTGTATTTCAATTGTACGGGGTAGTATGACAAGCATCCAATTAAATATAGTCGTTAGAAAGACAATCGTATCCTTGACATTTCAATACAATTATGAGTAATTTTAGGGTCGCTATAGAAATTCTTCAATATTTTTCCTCATTTTTCCTACACTTAGAAATTTTTCTTCTTTATTTCCGGACTGTATCAATGCACTTCGGATTTAGGCCTTTCTCAATGAATTCTATCTTTATCTATCTTTTATCTTTATGATTCAGTCGTAGTCCGCCACTCTTTTCACATAGTGAGTCTACCTTGTGGCAGGTTTCTCTTCAATTCGTCTTCCTACTCTAGGTTTCCATTGCGTCAACAATTTCGTCCACCTGTCATCCTCGATTCTCACCACATGGCCTGCCTGTGTACAGTTTTTTCACTATACGACTGCTTTAGTTGTTTCTCTTAGTCATGTTTTTATTCATCATCATCTTCTTCTTCTTAATTAGACCTAACATGGTCTGTTTATTTTCATTAGATACAAGCAGGCGCGTGCTGACCCGCCGGGCTACCGGGCATTTCCCGGTAGGCCCTGAGTTTCCGGGCCCTGGGACTGGGACTATTCTTACAATAATTCATTTAAACATATAAAGTATCAAAATGAAGATCACTTTCGTTTAACCACATTAATAATTTCGTGATGGAGCAAATTATAGGCAATTTAGAGACCAAATTTGTGGATCATGGATTATTTTATGGTGCTTCAGAGTGCTTCGATCCTCCTAGATTTCTTGAAATTACTGAAAGTATGCCGACAAACTCATTCAACAGAATTTGTGAAGTTATTCCAGCCCTCTAAAAAGAAAAAAAAAACAAGAAAAAGTTAATGACGTTTGCCAAACTGTGGCCTCAGTTTAGGAGACAGCTAAAAACTATGATCAAGATGAACCAGGACAAGAAAGTGAAGAAAGCCTTGACACTGACATTAAAGATGAAATTCCCTCTGCAAATCCAGTCCCCGCTCATAGCTATCATGGTAGACGCCGTTTTCGCTATCTGAAGTGCATTAGTTGTAATTGTAAGTATTTGTGGTTTTATATTCTACTATATTCAATGTGTATGATAGACTCAAATGCCAAATTCGCCCAATTGCTAAAATGAATTTGGCCAATACTGCAACTGAGCAAATTAATTCGGCTATTTAGTGAATTTAGGATTTACGCAATTGAGCGAATTCAGAATCTGAGCCTAATTTATACAATTTTGTTCTCACAATCCTAACTAAGCAAACATCTTGTGAAAGTAAATTTCCTAAACTAAAATTATTAACAACTTGTTTACGCAGCTGTAAGAACATTTGGTAGCTCTGCGCTGCTTGTCAAGATCCACCAAGCCACTCTAATGTCAAATTTCTTTTTGTTACCGTATAAACGTCAAATGTATAAACTCGATTTTAGCAGTCGAACATAAAACTTTGTATACAACTAGTACATAAAGTAAATTTTTTTTCTATAATAATTTTCAAGGTCAACTTTCTAGGGGATAAGTTGCATTCCTGCAGGATCCCTAATTTTAATAATGTTGGTACATGAATTTTTAGTTCTTTTCTTCCACTAAAAAAATGATTGTCATTTTGACAGATATGTCATAATTTAATATCGCTTGCTTCATTTTTGCATTTAAAATATTTCTTGGTTTTCTTTTTTATCCGATTTTATTGATGATGATGATGATTCCATGTTAAAAAAGGAAATTTGTCAAGAGTTCAAATTAAGAAACTTTGACATTCAAAATTGACACATAACAATAATTTTGAAAAAGTTCTACCAACACGAGGTATAAAAATTTCCTAGCGTTTTAATCACATATCTACCAACATTGTAACACTTTGACAGTTATTATAGAAAAAAAACGTACTTTAATTTCACTTTATTTCATTTTAGAACAATAATCGTGTTAATTGGCCCTCAATAGCGGGCGTAATATAGCTGTTATGGCGCGATGGTCTATAAAGTTGCTAAGCAGTATAACAAACGCCAACAATATAGTATAGCAACACCAACAACTTGCATAGAAACTATAGTACATCAAAAATGCACAGCACCAGCACAACGCTGACATAGTAGTCTGTAGCCAAATACTGAATTCTTAAATTTTGTCCATTTTGACAACCAAAATAAAATAAAATGTTGTATGTGCCACTTGCATAATCACGATTATTTATAGCCATCGAGAAATGTAAATCTCTCCGCTTCGAGTTGCGCTTTGAACATTTCCTCCGCTATAATTAATGATTAATCCATTGATTGTGCCCTTAATACATTAATAACTACTAGCAGTCCAGTGAGACAAATGTCTCATTTAATAAAACAAAAAAGACCGTTTTGCAAATAGAACGCGTATTCACCACACGTACGTATATGACGTCATTGTTGGTAGCAAACTACCAGTCGCATTCGCCTTGATAAAATTTGCCTAGAATCTAACCTAAAAAGTTCGGATTAGGATAATTAAGATAATAATTAGTGTTAGAGAGTGAAATTCGGTTCCTGACCTGACATGACCATTCCAAACATATAACTTTAATAACTTTTTTCTCTATCTCTTACGGTTTGGCTGCTGAAACAGCGTCCCGGACACACAAAACAGCGTCCCAGACAAGCCTATTATATATATGGATTATTGACGTCGCTCACAAAACTAGCCGGCATAAAATAGACTCGTCAAATTATATACTTGCTGTATAAATAGCTATTATCCAACACCTTCTCAAATTAAGCATATTATTACAAACTACAGTTATTTCAAATAAAGAAAGTTCATTATTAGTCACTCACTTGTGAGAGAGAAATAGAAAAGTGGAGGAGTCCAAGGCTTGTTTGTAATTTTTAAATTCTATTAATAGCATATCAAATGTCATGTTAGTGTCAAAAAATTCAGAAAAAATTAGTTGAAGAGATTTAAAAGAGGTGTTGGACAAAAGGTTGTTTTGCACTATTTCTACGGGCGTCGTGATTAAACTGTTTCTTTCGTGGCTAACATGCTACGTTCGACACTTATACAATAAATAACTATTATTTTTGAATACATTTTACTTTCCATGTTTTGAGTTTTCTAACTCTGCCTAATGCTACGAAACCAATTACTATTTAGAATATATTTCTCGACTTAAAGTTGTATCGTTTTAGATAGTTATATAAGCTTGAAAAACTGACATTTTTTGTCACGGGTATTTTTAGGGTCCTTTCCCAAAATTTCAATGCCCGGTCCCTTTGCAGGGTCCCAGCACGCGCCTGGATACAAGCTTTCAATTCTCCTGAGGTGTGTACTGCCAACTATCCCTCTATCTCTTCGGGGGTCTTGCTGGTGGTCGGCGATTTTTTGGTTTACCCTCGAGAGCTGCGTAGACTAATCTGTTATCGTTCATGCGCTTTACATGGTCGTACCAGTAAGGTCTCTTCTGTCTTCCCCATCTGACCACGTCATCTTAATACCTATTAATGTTTTCTTGTGCCCAGTGGCGGTGCAAGAGCACCTTGGGCTCCTAAGCAAATATAAAAATGCCCCCCTCCCCCACTGTAAAAAATTTATATTCTTAACGAATAATTGTATATTTATAATTATAGTATATAAAGTAAACGTTTAACAAAAAATAAAATACCGTACTGTTATAACCAACAGAAATAGAGTAGTAAATGCCTAACATTTAACACATTTTATAAGTAACATATCTAACAAAATATCAGTTAAAATTATAAAACTAAATAAAATCTTCAAGTTGGTATAGGCACCAATACAAAAAAAATCATGGATAAATATCTACCTAGGTAACACTAGTAAAACAGAATAATATTCAGGTAAAATCCTAAGAACCCAAGTCAAAATAGGTAACAAATACTTAGTATTTATTTGTATCATTAATACCTGTAATACGCCGTAAAAATAAATTGATCAGAAATAAAAATGTATCCTTCTGGCCTTATTGACAGCAAATTGTTCCACAAGATTTTTATGTCCATCGTAGATGATGCTTTTTGCCCAATTGACAAAACCGAAGGGTCATGTAGCCTATCTTGGCTGGTAGAATTTCTTAAATAATGTTTTATTAATTTCAACTTGCTAAATGATCCTTCTATTGTGGCTAATGTTACAGGTAGAGTCACGAATAACAACAATGCAGTAATAATCTCACCAAAATTGCTTTCGAGAACACTATATTTTTGTGGGAATAAACTTGTCAGATCTGGAACACTCTTTTAGTAAGAAGATAGCGTTCACAAACTTTTATTGTTGAGAACATCAGAATCATTTTTCTGAAGCAAATCACATCGGACTTGTGCAGTTTCTTGCATTCTAAAACGTTTTTCGGTTCTAAACATTCAAAAATGACTGATAACTGAGAGTGGGGAATGAAGTTGCAGTGCTATCAATCTACACCCAAATGAAGTAGAAGATATCGAAATATTTAATAAGCGAATACAGAACTTACTGGGTCCCCAAAAGGGCCCTCTAAGGGCCCGGGCCCCTAAGCAACGCTTATTCCCGCTTATGCATATCACCGCCACTGCTTGTGCCGTTAAAATTTGTTTGGCCCCAATTTTTGTTTTCTCCTTTTTTTATTTATTCTTCTTGTATTTGTAAGAACGAACTAAAAAATTTAAAAAAATGGTGCACAGAGCGCATAAATAATAGTCACGGCCAATTAAATGTCTGGTTAGTTTGAAATTCAAATTAACCCTACCTATAAAAAGTACTGCAGAAACTGGTTTGCTTGCCAAATACAAAGGTTTGATTTCTCAATCCCAATTTGTTACAGCAGAAACTAGCCTAAAAGTTGGCCGCATTAGCTCTAGTGTGAAGATCGTAGACTGAAAAGACGATGGCTCGCTCACAATATTCAAAACAATTGTACCTAGAAATACACGAGAACCAATCGTGTTATTTTTATGGGCGCCACCTGATGTCCGTTTGACGGTATTTAATGGAGAATCTTAACCAAGAAAATTCTCCTCGACGATTGGAGGTATGTGCGTACTCAGTCCCAGGATTTAAAGCTAGCTTGTTTTCTGATTTCTAAAAGTTTATCTTACCGTAATGCGCTGAACTGCACCGCACTTCACAAATGAAAATTATACAATAAATTTAAGAACTCTATTAAAATAACATCCATAGAAATACATTTGGCGTAACGCCAGAACCGCAATAAACAATAGTTATCTTAGATTTGTCGGAAATCACAGGTGCAATGAAAACCATCGACGGGAACATGCAAAAATCTTCGCACGCAGCGAAAATTAGGTAATTGGAGGCTGTGTCTGGTGGCCAAACTGGAAGAAACTAAAAATGCACTGTTTCAAGGACGCATCAATCTACAAACGATGTAACGTGAAAGTTTATCGAATAAAGAATGGACGGCGACAGTTCACAGTGTCAGAATACAGGGCTGGTATAACGGGCGTTGGCGGAGTGATGCGAGGGTTCCTTTAAGTTATGTGATGCGCAAATCTCGGGAAAATTCTGCAGCATTTAAATGAGACCGTAGTTAGAATTTTAAATACGCTGCGTTTTGGAAGCTGGGAATATCCGACCGTAATTTTCGAAAATTGACACGATACTGTGTTTCCAAGCAGCTACAGTTACGGAACGATAACGTTCACATCATATACAACCTCCTTGTTTGATGTTAACTGACCAAATATTGATCTACTTTCCCGGCATTAAGTCTGGGCGCGGGAAGAAGTTCGATGAGACGAATTGCTGAACCCTCTTCCTTGTGCATCCAAAGCAGTGGCGGAGTCAAAGTCTTAAACTGCCCATCAATTTTCATATTAACTACAAACTAAAGTTTGAAAACGCTAAATTTAATGGGTATGTTTTCATATCATCAATACAAATTATGTTTTACTTTTCTAAATTAATTGTTCTGACGCACAGGAACAGCACATAGTCAGGTATTGAGTATTCATTAAAAATCAATTGAGAATTCTCTTCCCATTGCAAAACTGGTACATCGAATTATTTTTACAAGATATGACTAATAGAAAAGTATAATTCTGAAAGTGAGTATTAAAAGCGCAATTGGCGCTATCTATATTATAATCAGAAACGAAAACGTGGTCATTTTCATTTACATTTTACCCTGCCACCCACTGCATGAAAATGTTGGCAGGCTTTGCCTGCAGTCATTGAGATAACGTGAAACCCACACAAAAGCACAGAGGTGGTTTACCACGGTGCTCTATCGCCACTCTGCTCGTTTTTCTGCCATTAAAGTCAAGTCTGAGCCTGTAAACTTCAACGACGTTTTGAATGACATGAAATCTATACGTCGTCGTGTAGGGAATGTGAAGTTCAGTAGGGCAGCTCCACTAACACGTATTCCTGACCTTCTCAAAATTGGAAAAGTTAACAGCAGCTATGTGGGTTCATCAACAAAGTATTGCATTGAGATGATTGAAAAAGTTATTTAATCTACATATAACGCCAAATTGTGGCTGTTGTTGTCTAACCCTCAGCTGAGCCACTATATTATATTGCAAGAAATTTAGAAAACACCGGGAGATGGTACTAGGTTGAAGTGAAATCGATAAGGCAACGCAATGACAAGCACTAGAGAAGATTGCCTGAAGTAAATCACCAGGAAATGAGAAATTTTGCGGAATTCGTGTTACAATCTTGATATCATGTTCCAATAACGCCATATTCGGTTTTTGATAAAGTTTATTCGCCACTATAATAAATAAACCAATACAATTGGTTAATTTGTCACAAAAGTCCAATCAAAATTAACTGTATCTGAAAACACTTAATGGCGCAGTTTTCGCACGATTGTGATTGGTTTTAATTAATTAAATTTAGTGAAAAATCAATTGAGAGGGAATAAATTATTTATAAGCCACGGAAGTGAGTCAAATACTTATATAAGTCACGTATGCGTAATTAGTTATAACACATAGTGTTAAGAACATCGTGGGTTATAATGTAAACTGGCTATTAAAACAGTGTACTTGTTTAAAACGAACTAGTAAAACACCATATTACTATTGAGTGTTGGATAAAAGTAATATTTTGCGCATCACATGTTTTTACCCTTGACGAAAACAGGCATATTTTTACCGAATAGATACAGAGTGAACATCTGACAAAACTGCTTTAACTCCAAAACTATTGGTTATAGAAAAATAATATTTTGCATATAGCTTAAACTTGAGCAAAATTAGTAAAGTTTGGACGTAACACATATAGGGTGAACACCTTAAAAAACTAAATGCTGTTTGTTTTTGCTTATTTCAAATTTATTAGTGATACATATAGCTTAAGCTTTTATGGTCGAGGAAAATTGGTACATTTCTAATCCAATAGATAGAGGGTGGACATTTTTTTCTCTGATATTTTCAACATTTTTGTTTCAAAACACACTTGGGAAAGCCTTTCACAGATTTTTTAAAATTTGTTGGAGAAGGAATGAAGAAAAAACAGTACTAAACTAAAATCGGTAACTATCACATTAACAAAGAAAAAAATTAGCAACGCAGAGAATAAACCTAATGAAAACTGTAAAAGCTTTCTAGAATTTCTTATTTATAGGAATTATAAGCGGAATGCTTTAATGATCGTAAATATCTAATAAAACGTAAACGTATCAACCAGATTTATGTTCAAAATATATGTTCAAAGGTTAGTAAACAAATTGGAATAGAGCTAATGTATAAAAATTATGAAAATCTGCAAACACAATCTTTATCTAACAATAAATCTTTACATTGAACTCGTATAGAGATTTCATGGATTTTATCTACGACCACTACTAAAAGTAGGCCTTTTAGCGCTAGCTTGTTTCACTAAAAGTGACGTTTTATAGTTTACCGTGGTTAAAGAAATCAGCTGTTTACTTTTAGCTCTAGTGTTAAAAGTGAAGTGAGGTTATAAAACTACAATTTCGAACTGGGAGTGAAGTTGTAAAGTTATTCTAGTTGCTTCTTGCGTTACAGGTAAAGTGTTTTTGAAATAATTAAAGCGTTATGTAATGAATACACTCAGATGTGGAGTATTAATAATTACATTTCGTAACTGACGTTGACAGCACTGGCTTCGCAAACATTCGCCCGCGCGTGGCCTACTGTTTATTATGACATAAATTAAAAGTGTCGCAGATGCAAACCTTTGCTAAATCGATATTTATGGATTAATAACGGTAAAATTAAGGTCGTAGATAAAATATTGTATGCAACGCGTGCTAAAAGTCGTTTATGCACGAGACATGTTATGAAACTCAGCCTTCGGCTTCGTTTCATAATTTTCATGTCTCGTGCATAAACGTCGACTTTTAGCACTTTTTGCATAAATAGCTATTATTTATGTAAGCAATCTATAGTTATACAATATTGCTATGGAAGAGACCAACATGGGCACTGCACAATTTATTGATTCTATTAAAAATGGATAAGAGATTATTATTTCTGTGTATAAACTGTATAATGGTCAGAACTTGAATTTGTAAAGGACTTCAGTAACAGTATGATACACAGAAGAGCTCAAGCAGCTCTCAGAACTTTGGCTATTAAAGCTGCACCATGCAATTTAAAAACTTTCCGATCTTTGTTTTTCTCTCCGATAACTTTCTCACATGGTATGTATTTAAGCAGTTTTGAGTGGTCTCGCTAATTAACTTTGTATTCAAAGTAACTGAGACTAAGGCGGTATGTAAACACCTATACAACTCATCCGATTAATTAAGATTTCAATAGGATATAAGCACTGAACAGAGATGCCTGAGAGGCTGTATCAGGACTCCGTTACTTTGCGCTGATTCTATCCGTCAAGCACGTAAACAAGACTGTGTTTACGTTTTAAACCAATGTAGTCAATGGTACTTGAAACGGACGGCAGTAGAGACACTAACCCTCGGAGCACAGCCTCATGCCCCGTGAATATTATGGCTTAGAAAGGGTAGTGAATGAATCAAACATTAAATGCAGATTAATTTTATTATGAAAATAGACTAGTATTTATACAAATAAAAAATGCTTAACGCAGTAACAATATCAAAGTTCATATGTACAGTTTAGTAGGACAAAGTGTTTAAATTACAAAACAGCAGATAAGCAATTGTGCAGGTTTATTTCCTGGTCGAGCGAAGGTCGCCCGTTGAACTCGCTGCTGTGGGTCGATATTATGCAAGAAGTGCAGAATTGCGTTTTCCTGGTTTTTAACTCATACGATTGTGTAATAACACTGGTTTTTAAATTACGAATAATGTTTCGTAAATTTGAACTGAAATATATAGTTTTAATCTAATTTAAACATATTAAATTTAGTAATTGGTGATAGCAATATTAAATAAATTGCATTTAAAAGCCATGCAACTGGATTTCGTAAATTTTAGAAAATAAAATTTATGTGTGTTTAAATCAAGTTTAAACATATTGCCAATTTTAGGCCGAAGAAAAAGAAAAGGAAAACTATATTGTTTCTTCCACATTAAGGGTTCTTAAAGGATATTCTTCTACGGTTGACTGGCGTTGTTTGGATTGATGCTTCCTTCGGTTGATCCTTTTTCGAATGTAGTAGACTGCTCCTATTAGAATAGCCCCTCCCAATAGGCTGCTTGTTATCCCGCTGGATAGATAGGAGTGGTGGCGGATGGTTTTCCAAGTAATGTCCTTTAGGTGCTGCTGGAATTCCAATTGTGAAATTTGTAGATCCTCGAAGTGGTCTGACTGTTTTAGAACTGGCTCCTCTTAAAATGGCGGCTCCCAATATGCTGCCGGTGATCCCGCTGGATAGATAGGAATGATGGCGGATGGTTTTCCATGTCACGTCTTTTAGACGCTGTTGATTATTCCTCTGGATAGGTAGTAGCGACGTCGGATGGCTCTCCATGCTACTTCCTTCAGATGAGGTTGCAGGTCTAACCGAGAGGGTTGTAAATCCTCGAAGTGGTTCGGTTGCTGCAACACTGGCTCCTTTGCTATTTCTGTAAAAGAGCTTTTGTGTTATTGTGTCGTTGACTATGTTACCAATTGGTTTGGAACATCCTGCCAACGTCCATCGGCTGCCTCTTCCTTTGGAGACGAACATTATATGAGTGCATACGATAATTAGTATCACTCTTGCCGAGGTTAGCTGTTTTAGAGGATGCCGCATCGGTATTCCACATTGCGAGTCTTCGGTAACTTCCCTCGCAGACTTTAATAAGCCGTCTTCTTGATACCATCTTCTACGAGGGGCTAAGTGCTTAGCATTGTGTTTATTGTTTCCTGAACTTGTTGCCTTTAGTTCTTGAATCCGCCTTCTATTAGGCGTAGAATATTTGGTTTCAGATTTTTCATGTTCTGAATTCCTGGCTGCTGCCATTTCTAGGTTCCACCCTACACCGGGTGCTAAGTATTTAGCGAACTCGGAGGTTTGCTCGCTTGCTGCATTTCTTGATGCCATTTCTTGATGCCACCCTCCACTAGGTGCTAAATGTTTAGAGAACTCGGAGGGTTGCTCGTGTACTGCAGTTCCTGCCGCTGTGTCTTGTTGCCACCCTCTACTAGGTGATAATTGTTTATTGAACTCGGAGGGTTTCTCGATTGCTGCAGTTCCTGCTGCAACTTCTTGACTCCATCCATCGCTAGGTGCGAGGTGTTTGGTGTCGGATTTTTCTTTTCCTGCATCTCCTGCCGACAAGTCTTGGTGCCGCTCTCCACCGGGTGTCAAGTTTTTAATGGAGTCGGAGGGTTTTCCATCTTCTGCAGTTATTGCTGTAACTTCTGGGCTCCGTCCATTACCGAGTGTCAAGTTTTTAGTGGGCTCGGAGGTGTTGTTGTTAGCAGCAGTTATTGCTGCAGCTTCTTGGCTCCATCCATCGCGAGGAGCTGCTGTCGAAGCATCTGGAGGAGTTCCAACGATTTTTTCGTGGCCTGCAATTTCCTTTCCTTTCTGTCCATCGACTTTGTGAATGGGAACTTCCTGAATGGGAACTTCGTGGATGCGGACTTCATGAACGAGGATTTCGTGAGTGAGGACTTCGGAAGTTCCATGCACTTGGTGATTTTCTTGTGGATGAGAAGATGCTACCTTTTCACATTCGATGATAACAGGATGTTGATCTTCCGTATTCTTTATATTGGCAGCTGCTATCGCTCGTTCTTCCGCTGTAGGATCGGTTGTTAATATTTTCTTCACCTGCTGGATTGTTTGCTTGTCATTGGTAGGTGAACTTCGGAACTGACCACAGCTTTTGATGTAGTGACCTCCATGATTAAGAGTTTCGGAAGCTTCGATTTTCTGCGGTCTTTCCTGTACTGATTCTGTGAATTTCTTCTCACGTACCTGATATTTTGGGGAAAGTGTTCTTTGTATGGGTACTTCTTCTGTGTCCCAGAATTTCTGCAACTGATATTCTTCTCCAATTTTGGCAACCATGGTGTTGACTTCAATGCTGTTGTTATGCTGTCTTCCAATGGTTCCAGATAATACCCAACCCAGTTTGGTATTTTGTCCCAAGATGCCATCCTTTGTTCTAGTGATTCCTTCTAGAATTATTTTTGAATATTCTTCGGCGCCTAGAATTATGTCTATGGGGCCAGGTTGGTTGAAGGTTGGATCGGCGATGAAAATATTGCTCCAGGAATTGATATTTATGTTTGGGATAGGGGATGAAGGCATGGCTTTGGTAAGTTTGGGAAGTATTAGTAAATTTACAGGTAGGGAAAAGTTACTTGAAAATCTAGGTGTGATCAAACCTGGGATTTTCCATTTGGCAATTTTTGGCTCGCTGTTCCCAATTCCTGTTATTTCAGCTCGAACTTTGGTCCTGGGTAACCCCAATAATTCGGCTGATGCTTCCGTGATAAACGACCCCTGAGACCCGGGATCTATTAATACTCGTAGTAGATGAGTCATCCCGGATGCTGCCTTTACTTGAACCATTGCTGTGGCCAGTAGAACTTGGCTCTCCTGTGCGCCTACATTGGTGGTGATGATGTCCGACTTCGGCTTCTTTTCTGGAGCGTTGGAAGTCTTCATAGCTGCTGCATGAGCTGACGTTCTCATCCTTTGGGCAGGGAGCGGCCTTGATGGTGGCTGCGCCTTATGAAGCAGAGTATGATGCGGGAAGCGACAGATCCTACAATTAAAATAGGCACGACATGGTATATTTGAATCGTGCCGCAAGCATCGATAGCACAATCGATTGGTTTTTACTGCTTCTAGTTTTTCATGGGTAGATAGCCTCTGGAATTGGCTACAGTTGTCGATGTAATGATCTCCATGGCACAGCTTGCAATTTAGGGATGCGGAAGCGTAATTCTTCTGTGGTCTTTCCTGCGTGGGCTTTCGAGCTCCATCTATGGATTCTAGGGATTGGAACCGCACTTGCAGGAAAGCCATTAAATTTTGGTGATCCTGGACTTCATTTGGACATTGAAGCGACTGTTCATATATTTTGTTGGTTTCAGGATCCCATTTTCGAGCGATAGCTCTGTTAATCCACGGACCCCAACTGTCCGTGGAGATGCCTAAATTTTTGATTGCCTCCACACATTCCTTGATGGAGTCGTGCAATCTTTTTAACCCTTGGGCTGACTCTTTGGAGAGGACCGGCAGATCGAATATGGTATCTAGCAATTTAGTTAAAATAAGGCGATTATTTTGATACCTTTGTTGCAGCAGATTCCAGGCGGTGTTGTAGTTTGCTTGGGTAACAGCTAGATGCTGGATCAGTCGGCTTGGCTCTCCCTTAAGATGCGTCTTTAAATATTGCATCTTGATGACATCGTCCATATTCTGGTTGTCATCTACTAATTTGGTGAACAGGTCCTTGAAAGTGGCCCATTCCTCATAATTTCCCTCGTATATGGGGATTTTGACTTGAGGAAGCGAGATGGCTGCTGCTTGCTCGTTCCTTGTTGGCGCTTGCAATAAAATAATTAAATTTCTGTACCTGTCTTCCAACGTAGTATATTCAGGACTGAAGTGCATTTGTTCTGAAGCCATGTCGTTTGACATAACTTCTTCGTCCATCTCGACCACACGATCCCATTTTTCTCTTAATTCCCTTGACGTGATGGCGGGCCTCCCTAATTCTTGTGTTAGCTCGGCGTCGTCCATCGCTTGCTTAAAATTCTGGATCCGAATCTGCAGTTTTCGGATACGAACCTTTTGCTCGGGGTTAGCCACCATTTCCTCTTGTGTTCTGCTTGCGGAGGGGTTGGAAATTTCCGTTGCTTTTGAACAGCTCAGCAAGTAACTTTTTGCTTCGCCGTATATGGCTTTAATTTGGTCGTTATACCCTGTTTTAAAATAATTATGAGTTGGAATACTTAGCTGCCCCAATTCTGGATGATTTTTAGTTGCAGCGTTCCAAAGTTCGTCCAGCGTTTTGTTGCGACTGGCGATGTAGGCTTCATTTTTTCGGCTGGCAGGGTCCTTTTTGCTGTTGGATAATATTTGCTTTATCTTCTGCGCGAGCTCTTCTTGGGCGATAGCTAAGTTGTTGAATTCCTCCATGTTGTTGGCCATTTTTCTAGGAACTGGGTGGTTGGCAGATGTTGTCTTCTTCTCGGGATGTGTTTTTTCGTTAGTTGGAGACAGATCCGGCTCGAAGGACCATGAACAGAGATGCCTGAGAGGCTGTATCAGGACTCCGTTACTTTGCGCTGATTCTATCCGTCAAGCACGTAAACAAGACTGTGTTTACGTTTTAAACCAATGTAGTCAATGGTACTTGAAACGGACGGCAGTAGAGACACTAACCCTCGGAGCACAGCCTCATGCCCCGTGAATATTATGGCTTAGAAAGGGTAGTGAATGAATCAAACATTAAATGCAGATTAATTTTATTATGAAAATAGACTAGTATTTATACAAATAAAAAATGCTTAACGCAGTAACAATATCAAAGTTCATATGTACAGTTTAGTAGGACAAAGTGTTTAAATTACAAAACAGCAGATAAGCAATTGTGCAGGTTTATTTCCTGGTCGAGCGAAGGTCGCCCGTTGAACTCGCTGCTGTGGGTCGATATTATGCAAGAAGTGCAGAATTGCGTTTTCCTGGTTTTTAACTCATACGATTGTGTAATAACACTGGTTTTTAAATTACGAATAATGTTTCGTAAATTTGAACTGAAATATATAGTTTTAATCTAATTTAAACATATTAAATTTAGTAATTGGTGATAGCAATATTAAATAAATTGCATTTAAAAGCCATGCAACTGGATTTCGTAAATTTTAGAAAATAAAATTTATGTGTGTTTAAATCAAGTTTAAACAGCACAGAAACTAAAAGTGAAAATAACTGAGGCTATTGTGACTTCAACTAGTTGGTAAAAAGACATTATTTATTGGTAATATTAATAATCGTACATAACTAGAGTAATCTTAGCTATAAGATGTTAGTTTCGGTTAGTATGTGGCACTAATTCTATTGTACAATGTAAAATTTGCTTTTAAAATGTCATGCCGATCATCCTGTTGCTCACGATTACAGATTTCTCAGCCAGATAACATAGCAATGGAGTGACATTTTATTTACATGTAGCCCTTGAGTGGTATTTAATGTTACATAGCTTAGCTCTGGCTTTAAAAGGTTACCATCCCATTATAATATGGTTAAAACCTATAAAAAGTATTTATGGCAAAAATGGTGAAATAAGCATGTTTTTTAGCTGCCAAACTTCGAAGTGTTTGAATTCCCACAATTTAAATATGGGGGGAATCCGATGTAAAATTGCACAGAGCAAGTAAATAGAGTGTATTTAAGGTTACAATTTGCAATTTATGTATACATATATTTAAACGACATAGGGGATAGACAGCGTTCTTGTTTTAGTCCTTTCTATTCAATGGGTGAAATAATTTTCCTTCTATTTCGACTACACTCTGACTGTTCATGTACATTTCTTTGACAACGTTAATGTACGTTTTATTTACATTGGCAGCTTTCATTGTCTCCCACATTCTTCCCGGCGGTACAGAGTCATTTGACTTGCAAAAGTCTATAAATATAACGTGTAGTTCACTTCCCCGCTCAATTTTATTTTCTATTATTTGGTTCAGACAAAATATGTTGTCTATACATGAATGATGTCGCCCTTATATCTCCCTATTGAGGATCGCACACCCATGCCTCTGTAGTTATTGCATTCCCTGATAACTATTTCATTTTGTGAATAGAATGTATAATCCCTAACCTCGAATCTATTGGTTCTACATCGTCTTAAATACGTTTATTGAATATACCTTGTAACAGTTCTACGGATGTAATTGTTACGGGTTTCGATAGATCAATACAAATGCCTCCTGGGTTTGGAGCTCTGTTGTTTTTCATTTGCTTCAGTTCTTTTATAATCCCTTCGATGGATATTTCTGGAATCTCTATTTTTTCCTCTTGGTTACACTCTATTTGTGTATTCATCTCGGTCTTCAGTTTTAGGTTTGCTTTTCTTGTTTTTCTAATGACTGTACTTCATCTGTACACTTTTTTATAAATTTAGAAGCTAATGTGGAAGAAGTTTGAGGGAAGATAAATAACATGTTAGTATAAAATAGAATTATACTGTCAACTAATAATAACTATGATATTTGCCAATAAATAGTTATTTACATTACCAGTGCGGTAGGTTGCATTTTACAGTGCGAGGTTTTTATTTTTGAAGCACGTCGTGAAGAGGAGTGTTTTAATAAAATTGAGTGCTGTAAAATGCCTAACGCATCGAGTATTGTATTACATTTTTTGACGACTTATGTTTTTGAACATTTTCTATAAATTCGAGATTTTGCTTACGAATATCAAAATTACCGTTGCCACCCAACAAGCTGTCTTCACTAAATTTTGTAGTTGACGCTTTGAAACGTCAAAATATCGTAAATATCAACTTTCTTTATTTCTGCAAAACACAACTGATCGGGGAATTACGTCACTAGCGTTTCTGAAAATACCCTTTATTACTACAAAGCAACTTTTTTCTTTAAGGGTCCGTGAAAACTAAAAATTGACTAGTTATTTTACCGCACCGGGATGCGTAAAAACGCTGACTAACTGTAAAATCGCAGTTACAGTGTTGTTTACATGTCAGGAGGCCAAAAATTATATTTATCACCCAAAGAGTCCTGCCGATTTCTAAACTATAGAATCCATTTTTAACAATTTGCTGTATTGTATTATAAAAAAGAAATGTTAAGTAGGTAAACAGACCTTCTGCTCCAAATTTTTATTTTATTCACATATTGACAACGCAGTTCCTTCAAACTTTGCTTGTGTCTAAAACTACTGACCAAAAAATTGGTAATAAAGCAGCATCACTTTGACATTATTTACTTGCCAACATCCTAGGAGAATAATGGTTTACAAGTTAAACATGATGCGTTGTTCCCATTGTTTTATTTTCCTTTGCCAATTTGGATTCAAAATAATTGTCTGTTTTTATTGTGCTATGCTAAGTATATCTTCCGTTACTTTTAATTATCTATGTGTAGTTTCATGCCGCTGCGATCTAATGATTATTTATTCGACTTGAAAATGGTTTCTGCTATTTTTATGTCAAGTAAGAAGTTGTCAATATTATTTCGAGCTATTCATTTTGTTTCCAGGCAAAATGTTTCATAATAACCAAAATTCGATTTAATGGCCGTCAAAGTACGCTTATGAACATGAAATTTCTGTTGTCAGGAGTGGCTCAATAAGCAGTTCCAGCAAACACGATTTGTGTGGATGTCAATCTCTAGGTGCCATTTAATTATTAATAGTTAGAATTTTCTACTAACACTGCTGCGTGACCAGGATTTTTTGTTAGTCCATTTGTCAGGTCGTGGCCTACAACTTACTTTGCTGAACGAATCATTGTCAACAATTGTAGTGTAGGATTTTTTATGCGTTTATAGCATGTAGTGCTACAAAAATGTTGTTTTCTCTGAGTAGATTGTTATGATTATGAGTTTCTCAACCTATAACAAAAATGTAAGTAAAAAATCAAAGTAAGATACTTATCGTCCAATATTGTTTTCACTGGTGGCCATTATTTCAATGTATAGGGAAGTTTGAAGTTACTGTTATCAATAAGTAGTGTATTCCTGTTTTAATAATAATTTAATGTACTTAAATAACTTGGTAAAAAATGTAAAATAGAATCAATAGGATCCACGCCCACCTCCATAATATACAGAGTAAAATAAAAAATTAAATCTTCTAACGTTTTGTCTTTAGACTTGATTTTCCAGTTGCACATTTTCATTTTACACATTCCCACCATTACACTGCCCCATCACCTAGCTTTTATTTTTTACTTGTTATGTTCTCTTCTGGCTTTCATTATGTCATTTTCTTGATTGTTTTTGTTTTATCAGATTCAGTATGGGCTCAAATCGGTCTAAGATATTCGATTTTATTTGTTTGGTAATGTTCTTGTATTTTTTGTGATTCGCCTCAGCCTCGCCTACTATACCGTTCTTTTGAATGTTTTAAATTCTTCTTGTTGCTAGACCAGTGTTCACGTGTCAGTTACTTACGTCACTACAAGTATGCTTAACGTGTCGTACACAGGTATTAAGTTTTTTTTTAGTTATGGAGATTTGTGTTTTTGGTAATTTCTGCTGTACATAATAAGTTTTAATTGCATCTTCTACTCGCTCAATAGCATAAAAATAATAGCAGTTTAAAGTTTTTGTAAATTAATGCCCACTCATTGAATACCGCTGGTATTAACGAGGAAAGATTAGAAAGAATATCATTGCATTTTCGTTTCGGTAGAAACATATGTTTTACAACAACTGATAATTTGCTGTTAAGATAGTTTAATTTCAAATTATACAGATTATTCAACACTATAATGAACGAACCAATGAAAATTGTTCAATTTGTCAGAAACGGCCAATCAAAATTGACTGTCTTTGAAAACACCTAATGCAACTGAAGCAACTTGCAAGAAAAATAATATTTGGGTAGAATTATTAAAACTAGAATTTTGCCGGCTAAAATATAGTTACTCTTTTAGTTCTAGTGTGTTTTCAGATTATGGTAAAAAGTATTTCTGAAGAAATGTGAATTGCGGTTAGAAATAAACAGGCACTGAAATCTTGTGTTATGAAAAACCTCTGCTTATAAACTTAGGTGTGGGGTAGGATGTTTAGTGGCAGCTGTAAATCTGGTATGAATACGAATGTAATGTTCGACAACTAATGTTAGAGAATTTAAGGCGACGTAATTCAACCTCCTCAGAGGAAGATGACTCTATTTCTACTGATTAACACTGGTCTGAATAACCTGTTGTTTGATTTGATGCTTTCAATTCACCATCGATTAGTTCGTTTTCCTCTATTTCAAAATTTACACATTTATTTAAATCTGGTTGCCAACCAACAATTGGATAATGTTGGAATAGCATTATATTTCAGAATCGTTTTTTCATGTTTAATTAACCACTGATCATCCGCAAAATGTTCATTATATAAACGGCTTGTTGCATTAAATTCCTTAATTTTGCTGTTATTTACCCAGACACGCTTTATTTTCTCATTCCTTAGAAAACGATGCAAAGAATATCCCAGACCTGTTAGATTTTTACAATTAATCGCTGAACAACCAGCCATACCACAATATATTTTATGTTTTAACAAATTAAAAATATTTGGTAAGTATTTGTCCCAACTGTCACAAAATGTGATTCTAATTTGTAGTAGTTGCAAAACCGGTTTCCATAGGTATGCATGATCTGCATAAAATTTAAATTCAACAAAAATCAGGTACTCCATGGTTTGTGGATCCAAAGTGAGTCGCCTACATGTCCCAACTCTTTATATACAGGGACTCTATCTATAGTTAAAGGAAATTGTACTTTCAAAGTATGGAGACAGATCCGGGTAAGTTGTCTTAGACACCACTAGATGCATCTGTCGAAGATGAAATGGGGCGTCTTACTTAATGACTGGTAATTCTGAAATGCTTATTTTCCTTCAATAATTCGCATAGCGGCATTGCACAAATTAAATCACAATGCATGCTATTTGATTCTATTGTATTAAAGCAACGCACAGGAAATACGTTTAGGTGGGCTCCAGCTGAACACCAGAACTGCAACAAACAATGGTAACAAAACAATCCTTAAGAATTTTGTCTACTCGTGACGTCACATTACGCGATAGAAAAAATCCCTCACATTCGTTTTCTCGCTCTGCGATGGGAAATGAGTATTGATAGCCTGTTGACTTACTGGCAACAGATTGCAGCAAGAAAAATTAAATATTATACAACATGCGGCGATGAAAAGCAGGTTATTCAGGCCTGCCTCGGCGTAAAACGTCGTTATAGAGAACGTTTGATGGTCGGACGATAGGCGTCCTTCCAACTATCCAACCAGAGGTCAAAATGAAATTCCACTCTACAGCAACGAAACGGGAAGTGGAACTTCAGACTTATATACCATGCCTGGGTAGCACTAATTCCAATAAGGCAGAAATTGGCTCGAATGGATGTTAATGTTCCAAAAAGGGTTATCTCATGACACGAAACGATTAACTCAAATATGTTTGCTGGATGCTCGCTGACTGACTATCCACCGCGCTAACTTCATCCTGCGCGAAGAAGTTCAGCGATCTCCCCAAACTCTTTACCTTGTTGAACCAGACTAGCGGCCGGAAAAATCGTAGAAATACTTGTCACATTTGACTGGATATAGTTGATTTTTAAATTGCCTGTAAGCTATTGATAAGGATTTTGTTCTGTACCTTGCAAACTTTTTTAATTAATTGCCAATTTTAACGTTTGCATTAAAAAGTCGTATGGGTTCCTAAGAGGAATATAATAGCACTCAAAGATAAATCATTTAATTAATAAAAATAAGACGTGGAGATCTGTATTACGTCGTATAAATTTGTATTTTAATTTGTCTTCCATTTTTTCCTATCAGTGTAAGAAAGCTAACGATCGCACTGCTATAATCTATGTATTAGTATTACACCAGGTGCCATTTAATTCATTAGATATAAAATATCCAAATTTTAGCCAATAATTATTTCTTGAATTGATTGGAGAAATGACATGTTTCCTAATAGTTTTGATACAACATATAGATACGGAACTGCTTGTTGAATAAATATAATTTTTCTCACCCATTGCTGAAGAGCTTAAGCTGATTTTTATTTTATTACTAGGAAATTGAACAAATTCTGATGTAATTTTTCGTTTGTAACCTGCATTTTGTTCTTTTGACTTTAGGAAGATTATTCAATATGCATTTGTATTGCAAGCTATTTTTATTTATGCTACCAATTTCGTACATTTTTAGATAGCAACAACGTTTAAGCAAAAAATCATTTATTGATTAATCACTTGGGTTGTATGTCAACTTCTTAGGCAACACAACGATGTGCTGTGCATGTAGTGTCCCTAATATTATTAAACGTTACTGCTGCAACATTTTCTTGCTTGTTCCATTTCTTAATAACATTTTCAGATAGTATAGTCGAATTAAATGGAAAAATTATAAATAGCTTAATGCACACCGGGTATCACCAGAAAGTGAGCGTACTATTAGTTAGTATTCAGAACAACCATTTTGCTTTTTGTAAAATAAAATTACAGGCGTCATATAATAACTAGCACCTTGCAAGGCTCATACATCATTGTCAAGTAACTATCCATAATAAACGATTTTATTTATTGAAAGTGCCATTCAAAAAGTGGGTGGGAAACATATGTCATGCACATCTCACATAGAAATATAGTAAATTCTAATAATCTATTTCTAAAGAAACATCCAGCTATTGTGTACCTACTAATAAATTCTAATACAATTTTAACTAATTACAAAAACATCGTGATATTGGGGGCAGTTATGGAGTTTACGAGACAAAACTTGTTCTGTGAAGGTCGTTCATTAGTGTCTCGCAGCATTTATAATACAATTATTTCATCGATTTTCGTTGGTAGAATATTGACACTGTCGGACAAAGCGTCCATCGCTACACATTAATAGTAAATTATTAACTCTTGTTATTAGCTTTTCGCCTACTGACATGTTTTGTTTTGTTTCAGGTGAGTGGAATCTAGATAGCTGTGGAGAATGTAAGGTAGGACTTCACGCGTTGGAACACAAATTCCCCTTGTTATAGCCAATTAACTTATAATTCAAGCCCGCCCATACAGGGTTTAGCAAAATTCAAATTTTTGCTTGATAGTCGAGGCAGTAGTTACCACATCACAGGATGGTAACTAGAATTTTAATTTTTCGATTAATCAAGGCGGGCTACACATATAAATTGAAGAATAACAAAAGCGAATTGCGTGGGGATTATTTTTTTGCACTGGTGGGAATGGAAAATATAATGTTCAAGGATTACTGGCTAACTTGGTGGAAGTAGGATATCGATTATGGATAATAGTAATACTTTATAATTTATGGAATTATCTGATTATTATGAAACCTGCTCACGAATATTTCTCTTGTGGGAGTGATTCAACCCGGATTTTCCTGTTATACGGATGGGACCATAATTATATACATATAACATCAATAAGATAACATGAACAACAAAATAGAATGCTGGAGTAAGAAAGAGATGACCATACAACAAAATTATTCTAGTAGGCACAATTAGTTGACAAATGTCATAATTAAAATGAGCTTCAAGCCTACTCGTATATTTGCTACTCGTACTATGTTTATCTCTTTCTTACTCAAGCAATGTGTGTTAATTTCTTGTTCATGTTATCTCATTGCTGTTATATACAGGAAGTTTATTATAACGCGCAATGTGTAAATGCGTTTATTTTAAAATGCAATATGGAAACGTTACTGAGTATGTAAAAACATAATATATTCTACGAAGGAAGGAATTCTGTTGATCAAATGGTATAACGACTTCAGTTTACAGCAAGTATGTGGGTTATTCATGCCATGTTGTTTTTGCTAATACTTCTTTTTCAATAAAATGACGGTTCATATATTGCATTTTAAAATAAACGCATTTACACATGGCGTAGCGTACCCTTCGAAACCAGCAGCAACAATCAAGTCCTCATGGAAATGGGAATACCACATTGCGTATTAAAATAAATTCACTGTATAATTCTGGCCCCATCGGTATATTAAAAATATATGTACAGCTGCTTTTTTGAACTCTACGTTACTTCCCAAAAATAACTATTTACTGCTCGGTTTTGATTAAAAATTTGAACAAAAAGTAAACTCAATAACTTTATTTTCGCGCAAGTACTCGTAGCATTGTTTGAAATTGCTTTACAATTAATTTAAAGTTGTGGTTATACGGAGAGATAGTACTATTTAGCCTTCGGTGTATTTCAAACATATGCAAATTGTAATTTAAGTTTATTTGAGCTTGGTATATTATCCGTTTAATCTGATATTATCTACAGATTAGTTTTGAATGGTTTAGTTTATTCCAACTGGTACGTTTGCAGTTCGTACACGCATCAGAATCGTTTATACATGCCATATTCATGTTTTCAAACACTCTAAGCTGTAGAGGTAGCCTTAATTTAAGTTTATCAAGCCCCTGTAGGTTGGCAGTACTTTTCTAAGACTAAAAACCATTTGTTTTAATGGTTTTATCTTTTCTTGAATTAAGGAAGAGGAACGTTACTTGGCTAGGACGACTGCGATTATCAGTTTTCATTTAAATTCCTTATTTCAGCTGCTTAATCACCTGCTGATAGAAGTCCGCACTCTAATTGTAAAGTCACCCCAGTTTTTAATCCATGATCGTCACTGAAATGCATTCCACGAAGGTGAAAAGAAATCCGAGGGTACGAAATCCGGTATAGGTGCAGAAGGATTTCGAAGCCCAGTTCAACCGCTTTTGGTGTCGCTGCAATGTGTTTGTGCAACGACGCATTGTAGTGCTGTAGGAGCACTCCTTTTCGTAGTTTTCCACGACGTTTAATCTTGCAATATGGTTAGAAGATTGCAGTAATACACGCGTTCATGGTACGATAATTGTCAATAAAATCGATATACAAAACTCCGCGAGAATCACAGATAACCACAAGTATTATTTTGCATGTCGGTTGTTTCGCTCTGTTTTTTTTAAGGCGTGTGGTTGAAATGCTGCCAATCCATACTGTGTTGTTTGGTGACTGGGTCATAATGGTGGACCGAACGTTCGTCCATGATGACGATTCTGTCAAAAAGTTGTTATAATCTCCATTAGCATGGGACAAACGCTCACGACATGTTCACTCGGTGCTGTTTGTCCAAGTAAGTATGTTAACGTTCGAGGCATCTATCAGACTGAGACCTTGTTCAAATACAAAATCCGATGCAGGATCGATTTAACTGATTTCTGGTCAGGCTTTACAATCTTAGCTATCGTTTTAACAGTGATTTTTCCATCACTAACTTCACCACTTGGTCGACAATTGTATAGTTCTATGCCATTGCAAGTCTTTCACTTTTTATATCATCTTCGAGATTTTATTTTTCACGCTTAAACTTATTTTTCTATTGACGTACGGTCGACCCTGATGGGCAAACATTCTGGTAAACTGTTTTCATGCTTTTAGCTATTTCAGTAAAATGGAGACCCTCCCAAGTGAAGGATCTAATCACTGTCCGGTTTTCAATATTCTCCATTTTTAGAAACTATCACACTCTACTAAATCGACCATAATATTTTATACGAATCGCGACGAAACGTTGCAAACTGCTAAGATACGGAATGAGAGCAAGATAAAGCCTCTCAAGGTATATTAAATAGAGAATGACAAAAAAAAACTATGGATATGCAGATGGATTGATGTATTTAAGTAGATACAGAATATCAGCAACATCAATATTTTTTTATAATATTGATTATATAACTCATCATAAATTTGGCCAATAGTAATTGAGAATTTTACTTAGTTACTAGGTATAGATAAACTGATATACCCTTGACGACGTGGTATAATCACTTCGGTGTTTCGGTGGGTCCAACAAAACAAAAATAATGGATAATAATAATCTTGAGCCATGATGTAATAACTATCTATTGCAAATTCGAGGTTAGCAGGTTAGGTTTTGCGTCAGTTTTGACACAAACTGATGCAAAACCTAACCTGATAACGTCGAATTTGACATAGACTTACAGTGCCACCAACATAAACAGTGCCAACCTAAGAAATAAAATAGTTTATTATTATCGGTCTATTCATTATATAATCGTAACGAATACCACTCGAGCAATCGAAAATAATGATTATTTTCGATGCTCTTGTGATATTATAACTGAAAATACTTTTATCATTTTTACTATAGCCAAATTTACTCTTGACAGTGATTTACTCCTTCGAGCGTCACAGGTTGGTATACAATATATACAAAAGCGACACAAAAATAATACTAAATTTGAATTTATAGAATTAGTCCTTGGTTGGATCAAAACTGAATCACGTATTGGTGTTTCCAACTTTTTACAAAATATAAATAAAATTGCTTCCATAATCACGCAAAATGTTGAAAATGTTATTCACTATGTTACTTGACTTTCCGCCTTTTTCGTTTTACCTTGCTTACAGTATCGGGGAAGTGAGCACTGATATGTTCTATGAGCTTTCTTTTTTATTTCTTTGATATTATTTTATTCCTGTTTTACTCTTAACTCCCAAATATCTCCTTTTTTGTGTTGTTTGTATTCAGTGTCTTTTACTATCGGTCTTACTTCCAGTTCTTCCCTTACAGTTCTATTTCCTATTCGACCCTACTTTGTTTTCTGATCACATGTCTTAGATATTTCAGCAGAATTTACACTAGATATATGTTTGTCTAGCATGGTTCATGTGCAAGGATAGTTTGAAAAGTTTGGTAAAGGGATAAGTAAAGTATTTTTAAAAGTAGTTTCTTTTGACTATACGCGTGGGTCAGTAATTTCCCAATTCTATTACGTTAGGTTTTGTCATTTGATTCACGCATATTGCAAATGGGCGGCTTCGGGTTTCTTGTATTTGATATCCCTCAGTATTAGAAATTTCTCTGAATTTCACCCCTTTCGGAAATATTTAAAAAAGTATTTTGTTTATTTCTTTGCACAATTTATAATATATCCTATATAAATAAAAATCAATTGCCGCATGTATGGTACATCATCTCTTCAGAACGGCTCGACCGATTTGACTAATTTTTTTGTGTATGAAAGGAAATTTTGTAAAATCCACCGAAAAAGTCGGAAAATCCACCGGAAAACTCGGAAAATTCGGAAAATCAAAAAGATGATTTTGTATGGGATTTCGTATGTTTTCGTTTCTGAATGGCTTTTCCAAGAGAAAAATGGGAAACTCACAGCTAGTTAATGATTAAAAATGGTAGGACGTCAATCGCAAATTTGAAAAACGACTGATAAAACTACTCTTCGCACACTTAAATAACAACACCGCCTATTTTTTAAGGTTTGTAGAAAATCGCTAGTAGCGTGTTAGTAATTTTTGCGTTTTATTTTGACGCCATTTTCGATTTAAATTTCGTTTTAGTTTTTTACTTTCACTTTCACATTTGAATTATTGAAGTACATTATGATTAATTTGGTTTCATATATAATACAAGATTACTTACTAAAGTTATTAATAAATTATGTTTTTGCTTTGTTCCACTAAAACTACGATTTATATTTAAGTTTAGCAAAATAACAAGTAATTTGTCATAACCTTACTACCTACAAGTTTGACGCTACTGACCATTAACTACAATCAGCTGAAATAATATGTACTTAGTACTTATCAAGTACACTCAAAATTTTGCATTTGACACTGTAAATGTAGCGGGAGTTGCCTAAATGGATTATACACATTTTGCTTATAAACTTTTTTAAGTCCATCCCTGTCGAGTTATACCTTCCTAAGGATTTTTAACAGACAAGAATATGTAATGAAAAGCCTGATTCATTTAAAAACTTTTTAGCTCTTTGAGTTTTTCGTAAAGCTAATAGTTTTTATCCAAACAATAAAATACATTATGACGCAAGACAAAAATTACGAGTATTCCTCTTACGAAAAAACTAAAAGCGCTAAACATTTTAAATCGGGCTTTTCAGTACATATTTTTTTATAATCAACTCCTCTCCATTTATAATTTCAGATATGCAAATTATTTATGTTTCAACGTCGCCTATAACCTCCATAAGTTTGGCACCGTGTTTTTGAAGCACCCATGCAGGGTGCAAATTTTACATTCTTGCGTTATAGAAATAAACACATATTATATTCATTACGGTTTTTCGGTAAATGTGAGTATTTTTACAATTCTTAAAGATTTTTACACTTTTGAAGTTTAAAATTTTTTAAACTGACTAATATTTCGTTCTTTTCATTTTCTAAGGAGTAATTGTCGCATCTATTGCTTTAAGGTGTATTTTCTTCAATGATACTCTTTTGTTCCTAAAATATTATCTGATTCTTTTGTTTAATTGCTTAAAAGTACATATAATGCTACTATTTTTTTAAACTATTTATAACATTCTATAGTCGCCCCTAGAAACAAGTACTTGCGCACATCATTTAAAATATTTAGGAAGTTCTGAACGAAGCATTAACTTTTGCGCTACTCAACGTTTTAATGGTGTTCGCCCTATAAAGAATACTAGGCCTAACTTTATGGCCTTTCTTATTGCCAATGCCATAAACTTAAGGTAGTCTCCGTATTTCTACTTTATGAGATACCTTCCTTCTAGGGAAGTTTGGGATTTGGGTAATTTGCTCTTATTTTAGACTTCATTTTACTGGATCACCTTAAGGATGAACTTTTGCTTACATATTTTTTATTATGTGGGAACAGAATAAAAATTATTACTATTATTTAAAGAGAAAGGGGCGGCGGCCTATGAAAATTACTTTTAATGAAAATTCGGGGCTTCAATTCCCTGACATAGAAACATAGGATATTCCAGTGGCTATTTCCTTTGGAAATAGAGACTCTTTGGTATTTTGGGGTCTATGTAAAGGTGCGTATTTGCTCCACATTATAAAAATAAATAATAAAAAATAAACATATTCAGCAAATGATTATGATTAGATATAGTGGAGATATCAACCCCGTGGGCGTTGCTAGCCTCTTAATTTAATGCAATATCACTAATTTCTGATTACTCTGATTTTATAGTAAACAATAGAGAACTATTGGGACATAAATAAATTCGCTTTGATATTTTTCTTAATACCTATTTATAGCATCAATTGATATTTCTTATTGATAATTTATACATACTACTATTTGCAATAAGATAGCTAGACGCCCCTGGTCTACAAAATCCATTATCTATAGATATAGCCATTTACATGTTGTTATAAATAACATTACTTTGTATAATTCCTTGAGAAGCTTTTAAATAAAATAGGCCACACTAACGTAGTTTCTTTACTTCTGCTACAAACGATTCTTATATTCAATCTATTTCTAAATTGAAAGCACCGTTTTCTAGTAGTACTCAACGCAAAAGTACTAAGTGGCTGATATAATGTTGGAAATCTTACAAATGGGAAAAAGTAGATATTTATATTCAATTCGCTTACATAAATACTTAGCTTGCTCTAGGTTAAGGTTATTTTAGTTTTTTTACTAACAAAGACGTATTAGTAACTATACAGGGTATTCCTTAAGTATTAAATATATCCTATAGGAATATAAGATATAGGAAACAAGTAGTAGGTGTACAGGAACCTGATAGGAAGTCCTAATGTTAAACAATATTGATTTGGTAACAGCTGAACCTAGATTGCTAGTTTTTCTTCGAAAAATGTGGTAGGTTGAAGCAAACTAGAATAATAATTATAAAATAATCTTAATGACAAAAATGTTGATGCAGCGCAGCCAAAAGGTCTATTAACTAAATGAAAACTTCAAGTTTGAAAGTTCTTATGTTGAAGTCATTGACATAACAAATAATTTAGCTAAGCACTCCTCTCCAAAACATTTCTATTGGTTATTAGGAAACATGTCGACATATGGTGTTATACATGTAGAACTCTGAAATTTTTGTATAAAACGATTATCTGAACGCTTTAGAATTTTCATGTTTTGTAAACAAAGATTCCTATCTAAGACATTAATTTATAAAGTTTATATTTCAATCAAAACATTTTTGCGCAGCAATCCATTTACGAATTTAATGCACGGAACAGCATCACGAAAGTGATTATTGTGGCGTTATAATAAAAAGGCACAATGACGTAAATAACATAGATTCTAGAAATTTGTAGCGGTGGATATTCAGAAATAAATGCACACTCATGCTATTTCTATGCTTATAAATATTTTATGAGTAGATGGATTAAAATTAAAGTAACTGTGACTAGTAGATATATCTCCCCAGTACTGATATGACATTAATTTCAATAAAACGACTAGTGCATTCCAGAAACAATAAAGGTTTTTATACGACCATAAAAAGACAAATTTTCGTTATGGAAATATTTTCCAAATAAAGACAAACTCCTGCTCTATAGAAAGCACAACATTTTCATATAAAATGAACATATTTTGGAAACGCTTTTGAAACAATAACAATTTATATAAATACTGGGAAGACTCGCTGCTAGTTTTGTACATCGGTATTAAAATTAACTTTTTTGGAAAATTGATTGTTTGTCCATATTTAAATATACAAGGCTGATTTTGAGATATGATAATGAATACAGTTCTAAATTTATATTACCTGAAGAAGCCACATGATGCAACAACACGAATATTTCACCAAAACGTCAGCGTAAATGTTTGTGAAGAGTTGTACAATCACAAAATTAACCTATTATAGTTGCGATTTTTCTGTAGGGTGATATATGACGTAGAATGTATATTCAGTAGAAATCAATTAAAATCAATTAATGTAACGGATGCAAGAGGCTGCAGATCATATCAGAGTATACATTTACTAAACAAACCTTGATTCACATTTGTGAATTTTGTATCAAAAAGAGGGGGGCGGGGGTTATTTCAGCCTTGGTTGCAACTGTTCTATTAAATTTAACTCTGTATAATTATTTATGGTTTTTTTTTCACACAAATTTAATTTGACTATACTCAGCAGGGTATGTTCACTGTGACTAGACTCCACAGTAACAGGTTCATTCTCGGGCACAGAATCACTTCAACTAGATCTAGCTGGTTGATTTTTATTATTTTCAAGAGATCAGTAGAATTACTTTGGAATAATTTACTGAATTTTTCTTATTTCAGATTAGTAGCTACTTTCCTTAACTCCAGTTTCTCTTTTTTTGACATCCATTCGTTTGATTTTTACTCTTGTCAATTATTTCTGAGAGTACAAGAATATGTACAACCAATTATTAGTAAACACGAGTTTGGAGTTCGATATTTTTTCTTATTTATAAAACCCTTAATCTCTAACGCGTGAGGTCAGTCCCTGAGAACATAGCGAAAACTTTAACAACTTTAAAAATTTTACCAATTTGGTACATTTTTCTTCGTTTTCTGAATTTATTTTAATTGAAAATACGCAAAAAATCCTTCAATTATTTTCACCAATAATGTTCAATCCGAAATCAGTATATAATTCTTTATACCGCTGGTTGCGCTGTTTCACTTTCCAAATTAATTCGAGAAATAATTGAGCAAGGGGATTCCTTACAAAAATTCCTCGTTTTTACTTGTTATAAAAAATATATTAGCATGCGTCTAATACGTCAGTATTAACTTGAGAAGAATTTGCTGAATTTACCTTTATCCGTTCTTCCAATAATAAGCAATTCAAGGATTCGTTGATTTTTTCATATGTGCAATAATACAGAACTGTGCTTGCTCTTCTTTCACTTTTTTCCTTCTCCCATTTCTTCGCCTTCATTTCATTGAGGAGAGATGCGTTTATAAAGGAGATAACCGATAATTATCTAGGTGTTATAATTTTCTCGAATTTATTATCTTATTTTTGTAATGAATCGGCGATTGGTGCAGCATTGAGACAAGTTTGTGCGTGGCAATTGGCACAAAGTGGTAAGTAGTGAAGTCCAAATTTTTGACAGTCAGATATTGGTTTACGAGCTTTTGAATAATTGTAAAAAATGGTCAAAACACATTCCGGAGCAGTAAACTACATTTATCTTTTTAGTTCCAATATATTATTGTTCAATATAACGACGGTTATTCATGTAAACTACTTTACCTGAAGCCACCACAGTTAAATTTTCAGAAAAACTTCCATTAGAAGAAATTAGTTCCTGAGGTCATGTTAAAAAATCTATTCTACCGATATGATATTTAATTTCTACGAATGTTCTTTATAACTACCTAAAAAATACAGAACTTGCAAGTTGCAGCTAAAGTTTTATGATTTCTACAACTTCTATGCTCATCGAAACTTCGAGACGCCAAACAACATAACGTTTCTCGTGAACCAATTTCTTATAATGCAATTCTATTTTTTTGTGGTGCGTCAGTTAAGAAAGTATTATACGTGAATCGCTAAATCTATAGGAGAAAAACAAACGCTGCATAACTGACCTCTTATTACCACTTACATCTAGGATATGGGACAAATCGCCGTCGCCAATTGGCCGTCGCCGATTTGCAGTAGATCAAATTCGCCGTCTACCTGATTTGCCGTCTACCCGATTCGTCTTCGGTCCGATTCGCCATCGGTCCGATTCGTCTTCGGTCCGATTCGTCTTCGGTCCGATTCGCCGTCTATCCGATTCCCGTGGCTCCGGCCCGATTTGCCGCCGCGAAAAACTGCATTTTTGAAATGCTTAAATCGTAAAGAAATCTGCATTCTATCTGTGATTTATTTTAATGACCACAGTTTATTTCTGCGTTAGGTTTTTTCCTTGTAAAGGCTTTCTCATTAATATTACTAAACCATGCAATTGTTGTGTTACATATTTTTTTGCATTTTATGAATTGAGAGTAATGTGTTTATCCATTTAAAACTTTATCAGTCAACGGCGAATGTTCTGAAGGCCAATTTTTCGACGGCGAATTGTATCTACGGCGAATCGACAACAACAAATCAGCGACGGCGAATTGTCCTAGACCCCTACAGCTTGTGCAGCTGAACAGCACTCATTACGGTTTACTATGGTATCAAGTGCAGAAGTATCTATGTTGGTAATCTGTTGAACCCAAAATAACATTGCAACTTCCTGCTCCGAATTGTCTTTCGCCCATGGCTTTTTTCAATCTTTTAAAAGGTTATCAACCAATGCGTAGATGTTCAAAATTTGGACTTCATTGTTTATAAATTTGAGGCAATTGTTGCCAGATTCTGATTCATCAGAAATATAAGACAATAAAGACGAGGAAATTGATATATGTTATCCACTTTAGCAACGTTCCTCTTCTCAATTAAATGAAGAAAAAGACGAAAAAGAAGGAGAAGGCGAAGGAGGAAAAGAAGACTGAGATGAAGAAGTACACGAATAATAATAATAAGAAGAACAAGTAGACTTTTGTATTATTGCAAAAATTATCACTGCTCCAAATGATTAAATCCATAAATCCCGTTTTTATTATTGAAAAGATTGATAAAAATACATTCAGTAAATTCTTCTCAAATTACGCTGATCACTGGCGTCGTTTATTTTTTCGCATCTCACGTATGAAGAGGTAAATTTCATAAAAATATGAATAAATACGCATACTGTCATACCTGTGATTGCTGATGATTCATGAAGGCAGATTTTTGTGCTACATCTGTCCTAAATATAATTAGCTATAGCTTTATACATGATAGAGTTGTCATTAATAACTGTTGATCACACAGAAAACAAATATTATTGTTCTAATGCCAATTGCTTTAATATTTTTCTCTCTGATGGTTATCTTTCCACTTAGTAATATAGACGCTAAATGTAGGGCATCTCGTAACATTTAACATTATATGCAAAAGTTCCCATTAATAAGTTGTGTGCATAGTTTGGCAACGCACGAAACTGTTAAGAAATGCTTTTTCGTAGGGAAATCCATGGATTTCTTTTCCGGAGATAGTTTTGGTAATGGATATTTTGGATTGAGCACACTCCCAGTAGACGGTTAAAATACGTTGAAAAGACGTTGACGAAGTTGAAAATATGGTATACGTTGAAAATTAAACGTTAAATTTTAATCACTTTTTCAACTTAAATTAGACGTTTACTTTTAGTAATTCTTCTTACTGTTTGCTTAATAATGCCATTCATTAAACGTGTTGGCTACGACGTTAATTAAGCGTGCATACGATGCCGATATGTCGTTGATTTTAAGTGCTTTTTAGACCAGCAATTAATGTACGACATTGAATTGACGTTCACAAAAATTTGAAAATTCTACCTTTCTTTAATACGTTAAAATAACGTTAAAAGGAGGTGGCTTAATCGGGAGTTTTTGCGATTGCGTTACGCTAAAATAGAGGCCCCTAAAGCTTATGTTACTTAGCGATGTCAACGATACATCTAATCAAAATCGAATTTTTCGATTGTAGCGTAACGCTAATTTAACGTGAGGATGAGCAAAAACACCTTATTATTAGTAGTCAACGCTTAAGGTCGATATTATGGTCGTTATTTATATTTCGACAGTTGTATACTATTATATTGTTAAATATAGATTTTCTCTAGCTCAGAAATTAATGTGAAACGTAGACGAGACGTTTACAAAAACACAAAAATGTAAGAAAACGTTGATATAAAACGCCTTTTACTTTGGTACTCGTCTCTTAACGTCGATATGACGTTGGTGCAGGAACGCGATAACTACGATTTCTGTACTTCTGCGTTTTTATGAAGTTTATTTTTAGTGCTTTTCAAACCAGCAGTTGATGTGAAACAATGGTATGAGGAGTATAAAATCGAAGATAGAACATTTTTTACATTACGTTAATATGAAACGTCTTCTTGATTAGTAGTCGACTCTTAGCACCGATATATCGTCATAATTACGTTTTGATGTCGTTGACTTTAAATGCTTTTTAGACCAGCAGTTAATGTGAAACGTAGGCATGACGATTCTAAAAATACGAAAATTTTGCATTTTTCCTAGTATGGAAAAATAACGATAATTTAAAACGTCTTTTATTCTCAATCTTGATCTATCTGACTTTGACTTGATTTTAAGTGCCAGCAGTTAATGTCCAAAGTTGATGTGACAAAAACGAGCAAGTTTTACCCTTATTCAGTAAAGTTAGCAGCGGACACGTGTGCTCAATGCACCTATGACGTAAGAGATCCTTGCACCGACCACACCACAGGGGAATGGTACAGCACGCTAACAAGGCGTTCTTTCACTTTGTTTGGTGACCTGAATTCACAGTTACGGTCGTCATTTGTGTCGCTGAGAAAAATTGAAAATATGTAAGTCGTAAGTAGAAGATGTTACATTAATAGCTATTTAAGTAACAAGAAATGTAAGGATCTATTAACATTTTAGGTAGGCAAGTACAAGCCAAGGCGAAGCCGAGGCTTTTGCCTACCAAAAATGTTAATAGACGATATATTCCGAGTTATTTTATTACATTTTTCCAGCTGCTTATCGAAATTTTCCTAGATTTAAAAAAATCGTTTGTTTATCACCTGTCAGCAGGATTAATGTTTATTTCAATCCCTTTAGTGTGTTGTGTTACCTGTGAATATCACATGTCACAGAAACACTTGCAATTATAAATAAAATGTTTAAGTTTGCATCTTGCGTTGTTCCGAGGAACTTAATAATAATATTAAGTTCCGTTGTCAAAGGAAAGCAGCAAACAACTATTATCACCGACTTACACGCTTTGTTACTAATAATATAAGGGGCGTAGTACGTGCCATGTTCCCTAAGCTTAATTTTTCTCCCTTACATTAACGGCTTTCGACTTTGGTTTCATTTATTTCGGCTGGCAAAATAACAAATATTCATATAAAAGTAAAATCCTTATGTGGTTAATACCTGACACAAATGAAATGTCAATTTTATATCAAATACGTCGTTTCAGAGTAAAAAACATGTTCAAGTTTTGTTTATAACGTTATTAATTAACTAAAAAATGGCGTTAACAAAACTTCGTTTTAACGTATACACACCTACATTTTCTGTTGAAAATAGAACGACGTTAACATATAGGTGCAAAATGTGCAACGCCATGACGTTCAAAAGACGTCGGTTTTGCAACTAAACGTAACAATTATGTTAAATAGCGGGCAACAATTTTAACAGCTTACGTGTTTTGGATCGTGATTGTTACATCCATAGATACGGGTCTTCTTCGGTTATGAGTTAAACGTTAAATGACCAACCGCATAACGTTGAAAAACTGGTTGATTTTCGAGACACTTGGATGTTA
>CALNHX010007011.1:0-80075 GCA_940337035.1 Agriotes lineatus | reverse complement strand
GGGTACATTGAAATCAGGATCCGCTCCTTTACATTTGTAGGTGAATCTCGATCCTACGCGCGTACCCTCTTCAATTTTCTACTCGTTTCACATATCGGATATAGATACGCAAATAATAGTAAACTTGGAGTATGAAACCATCGCGCGGAAGCAGTTTCGGATTCCCAACATAATAATAAAAATCACTATGCATGCTGCTCCCTGCGGGGTGACTTACGCATTTTGGCGGTGGGGCGACGGGGGCGGCATAAGGGTTATGCAGCCCTGGAGAGGTGGCCGAGATGGGGTTATCGGTCTCCGCGGAGCCCTTCCAAGGTGTGATGGGGAATGAATGGATCGCGCTTGCTGTTTTTCATGGCATTACTGCCGCGGATTCGGGTTGGCGGCTAATGGCGGATGCAGCTGGATCTCGGGGGATCCAACGCGCTTCGTTGCACATCGCTGTGACAACCGAGTTTAGTCTTCACCACCGCCGATGCTCCTGCTTCCAGAGGGGGCCCAAATTGCTATCTCCTAACGTAATATTAGATTTTTCCGCTACGCCACTACAACTATACCTTTTTAAAATTACCTGTTGGCTCCCCAACCCTCTTCAGCTTGCACCGCTAATATAGGTCATTTCACCATAGCACAGGCGTTACCAACTTCTGGATTCCAAGAGACAACTCATAATTGTAAATCCAATTATCTGGCGTGTTCAACTCATTATTATATTCAGTCCGTGAGACTGAAGTTACTATGTGGAGACAACAAACAGTATTGCCATTCATCTTGACATCATATGGAATCAACACATTTGCATTTCTTTGATAATAATTTAAAGTCATAAATGTCTATGTACTATAAACTGTAAAAAGGGGGGAAATGAGTGACCGCCTATCTGTCTTTATTAATACTTAATGAAACAACAATTGAAGATAATAAATTTGCTTGCTGGCTACGAATTGGACACACCTGCTCTAAAGCCTCCTGAAGCTCTTTCTGGGTTAAACGAACAGGTGCCTGCAAAGCATAAAGACGTTCAAGTCAATAGTAAATCGGATTAAGGAATTAAAGCTTTTTATGCATGTCGGGTTTACAAGAATCAGGTGTCAAACTTAGTTTCTAAAGTGTACCGTCATTACGCTCCCTTTGCTTTTTCAGCCGCCTTGCACCGTGGAGAGCTGATCCTGCAGGTTCTCATTAAAAATAGTTCAACTTATCTTTAATATGTATCCATTATCGTCGTCTAGTGGAGTGGCTGCCATAACCCCATTAACTATGACAGATTAAATACGCAAAACCATACAAAAACAAGTCACTACTATATAGCATTTCTTCCGGGAGACAACGTGACGTGTAGCTGTCGATGCATTCAATATAGACTTTACTGAAGATGTATGGAAGGGAGGATCGTTCAGTATCTACATTTGAACTAGTGGGTGGATTAATATCTTACCTAACGTTAATAAGAATTGTATAAACATTAAGATTGTTATGTTTGGATCGCTGATTAGGTGACGTCACAAGTGTTTGGCTAAAACCGTGAAATATTCTTCGAATCACAAATTTCTAATGCTCTCATGTAGCCCAATAAAAACTATGCAAACATTTTCCGTAAAAGTGTTTCTCGTGGGCCACATACCTACCGGTTGACAACCCATACCACAGCGCAGCACGGCCGTCACCGCACAGCGCGATATGAGTGACGTGTGTGAAATTGGTTACATGCATTACTAGTTATGGTCGCTCCAGCCATCGCTCAAATCGCATTGTTGCAATCGTTCCCTGCTGATGGGAACGATCTGTATATGTGAAATGGAGGATGCTCCGCCATAATCCGACGCACAGATAACGAATAAATGCGAAGACTGACTGACGGGGAATTTTTAAAATCACAGTTGAAATTTTAAGACTAAAAATACTCGTAAAAGTTCAATACATAGACAAATGAAATTAAGTTCTCAGAGATTTGACTTAATCTCAATCACTTAAACAAAATCTTAGATTGTTTTAGGATTTATGTCTAAATGACAAAGCACGTTACATCTAAATATTTATGAAGATATGGACACTGTACGTGGTGTTAAGACAGGTACCTACTCTAGTAGGTCTGCCCACAATAAGTGTTACTTGGTTTTGCCACGACCTCTCATAAATATTTAACAGGCATTACTAGCAAATTTATCTCCTTTGCATAATTAGCACTGTAACTTGTTCACTACGTGTACCTGTGTAACTATGCTATCTTCGTGTTTTTTTAGATCAGTAGGTGTATAGACGTTGGATTTGAATAGTTGGGTTACTGTGTTGGCACATCGTTAAACTGGAATTATATGTATGTCTCAATATCACTACCATTGTGGAAAATTAAATTTGGTTAGTTTAAAACAGTCTTGAGCAAATCCTCACTCTGATGGACGGGCATCTCGATATAAATTCTATCTGTCGAAATCACCCTCGGGCTATTAAAACTGTTCCCTTAATACAATTATGTAAAATGCTTTTTAATCTATTCGGTCCTAATTTTACAATTTGGATACAAAAAATAAGAGCGGTGAATTATTAAAAAAATCCAATTTAAATTTCCTTCATGGGTAGTTTGTTAGACTAAAAATAAGACACTTGTTTTCTGTTCAAAATCTCCATTAGATTCTTAATAATTTCTTCCAATAGAAGAATACTGTATGACACACGGACATTTTTCGCACTCTTACTGTTGCCGAACTCGGGTTCTCCTCGCACGTCAATTTTCCGTATTTGTTCAATGTACCAATAGTAAAATAAAACTGGATGCTCTAATCTTTTGTCTTTCAGTGTACATACTAAGTACACATATTGGTTTTAATTTGTAAAATTTTACATGTGACAGTGCACGAAGTACACGTTTCCAGGTAGAGGCGTACGTGTAGTGCAATCAAGTGATTCTAATTGGGGTTTTATTCGTGCAGCGCGAGAAGATATGTTCCTGCATATAAAGTGTAGCACCCCAAAGCGGCGGCGCACGTTATTTGATGGCGCACATCCGACCTGTGGATGAAATTGCCAATAAAACACATCCAATAGGTATAAAGTGGTGAGGTTCGACAATAGAGGCGCGCGTTGTGTTTAAACGGCCTTCCTGCTTCAATCTGCGACGAGCAAATAGGATTTAGAATATCCTTTGATTACCGCTTACACGGAGTCGTGTTTTGAATAATAAATTAGCTTTTTATTCTTATCTCGGCGCAGATTCTCGAAATATTCAATTGCACTGGAAGCTTGCATCAACGCCGCCTTTTCAGGGCTGTTCATGGTGTCCAGGATAAGCTCCCCATGCATGGGGATTGTGTAGACGGTAAGCGATAGTAACTCTCGTATATTACAAGAAATGTGCAGCATTTCAAGTGCCACTATGAACTACAGTGTAGTAATTAATTGCGATTCGTTCTTCAAGACAGCAATTCAAAGAAAACTATTTTATCTATAAATCAAACTACTCTAAAGTTTACAATTGTAGAGCAACAAAGAACAGAAACAGGCATAAATTGTTTGGTACATCAGGTTCAAAAACAATACTTAAAGTATTCCGATTATATCACAGTTAATTGATTCATCAATTACAAACAGATTTAGAAAAATGCATATTCATAATGACAATGACTAATTTTTGTATGGTAACTAAGCAGCTGAAAAATCACCAGACAGTTACAAGCGGGAATTTTGAATAGTCGGTATACAGTTTTAAAGAAAAGTCACAACAAGTAATGTAATACACAACAAAAAGAGCGTCTGTATACTAACTACCGGGTGACCATGGGCGCCGTTACATAGGGGCAAGGAGGGGCGCTTGCCCCTCCCTGATTTTTTTTCCAAAAATAATCCACCATTACATTAACCTTGATTGCCTAGTACGCGCTGACCACCGAGCAATCAGAACTCACCGCACAGAAATTATTTTCATAGAGTGTAATAATATTAGATGGTGTGCGTAGTAATAGCAAATATTTATTTATTTTTTTGCCTGCCCTAAGGGCTCGGTCACTTTACAGAACCGATTCTTTGAATAAGCCAAAATAAGCCGATGACCGAGAGGCGTCTATAAATTTATCACTCAGCGCGATACAAAATAATATTTAGATTTCCGTTTCTTGACGCCATTAATGGCCGACCGATGTAGGGTTTTCTTATGTTTAGGCACGTCCAAGTAATAAATTCAATGGCTCGCTAAATCCCAGTGCACCTGCACGGAATGTTTCCAGATATTTAAAATAAATATCTGAAGTTAGTCTTATTCACTCCCTGGTTGAGTTACTACTGTTAGATTATTGGTTATCCTGGTTAGCATTGTTTTTTATTTGTGACTTCAATCCGATCTGTACGGTGATTATATTGTTTTGCATCTATTATTTTATTTGTTAATTAATTTTATGTCAGCATTATTGCGTATTGTTATTACTATAGCTTCACTATTTTGTGAGCGTCGATGTCCAAACCATAAGGTAAAGATGTATAAAAAAACGTAATGATTTTATTATTATTGATATCTGAATGCACCTTGCGCGTGCAGTTTTTACAAATAAAATGCCCACTATTTTTGATTTAGATACACAAAATGTCTTGGTGATACGGGTATTTTTTCCAAACCTTGTAGCACTTTGTTTTTATAAATTTTTTAAATCTAATAACATTTTTAGGTGTGAATCAAGTGTTTCTTTTTTAGACCCTCTGTGAAATTAATTGTCTTATCTCAAGATCGAAAAAATATTCTCCCTCCCTGGGAAGTTTTCTAACGGCGCCCATGCGGGTGACCATAAATAGTTGTGATTTTTTTCTTAGGTTGTCACTGTTTATGTTGGTGGCACTGTAAATCTATGTCATGAATAATCCTAGGTTTAAAGATAATAAAATATGTATAGATGTTACTTACATTTTCAACGTCTGTATAATAGTAGAAATAGTAAAATATGATTGTTGCCATTGAATTATGAAGCACTAACCTCATTCTTCGTAAATAAAGCTGTAATTCTCTACAACTGTAAACTTTATTGTATAGTACATACGTCTAGAATGTAGCCGGAAGTTTTTTTTTTAGATTTTCAGGAAAAAGAAACATATTTGACATATAGGATTGTCTTTGTTTTAACTATGAGCTACTACCCTGACAATATTCACATAAAATTTTTTTAGAGGCCCTGGACTTTCTAATAGAATGTTTCACGACATTTCTTAAAACTATAAAATTCCGGATACTGTCTAGACGTAGTACTAGGTATATATTGGCATTACAAAGGGATACATCTTTCCGAAGTATTGACTTTGATAAAAGAGTTTTCTTTCAATTGCTGCCCTGAAGAACGAATTCCAATTATTACTTCGACACGAAGTGTACGAAGTATTGAAATTCCCTCATAGCGAAAACCACTCTGAGTCAAATATCTCTAAAATTCGAGCCAACTGACTAATGAACCCACTATATCAAATCTCCGTCTCGACGGTGCGGATCTTTTGGTGAAGATCCTAGCCCACAAGATCAATCCCCCGTATCGAGGGGTGCCTAAACGTGCTGTGCGGGGGATGTATGTTCGTATGTGTACACGATTCCGGTCGCCAGGAACCTTCCTGAAGTCTTGGATCATTTTCATACGATAGATCCTCCGAAAATGAAGGCAACATCAACTTTTGAGCTATGGTCGTCGGCAAAAAAATTTTTTTTTTTTTTTGATAAATAACTGGTTCATAGCATTTAATTGTATTAGCGAAACGGAGTGATGCTGAGTATCGAAGTATTCTTGGAAAGCACGGAAGGGCGCTTATCTTGGGTGGGGGGTACCGTATATTTTTCTATATTGTTTATCACCCAGTCGTTCGTTACTGTTTCGCAGTTTTACTCTACATTGCAATTCTAGAATTATTATAAAGGTATCGAACTGAAATTTTCAGTTTTCGTGCTTTCTGCATAATTCGTTTATTATCAACAATAATGTAAAGCTGTTTTCATATTATTAAGACAAGATTTTGCACAGATCTCAAATTTGAACGTATCATTGCTTTGTTAGCTAAATGCTCTTTTTACACACTATAGCCACTTTTACTGTAAAAAATACAAATTATATCTCAAAAAATTCCCCCTTCAAAAAACTCTGTAGGTAGGTACAAACTTAACAAGCAGTTTTGAAAATAACTGCTGTCGTACAAATTATTACACATTGTAGAAACTTTGTTCCGCATATTTTAGGATGCATACCTAGTTTTTAATCACTTGCATTTGAATAGTGGTTTGTGCGATACCACGTAGTAATCATCATATTCCGTTGTAGTCTTCCACCTGTAAGTTTTCGCAATGACTACGAAATACATAAATATGTTGGCAACTTTAGAGTTATCTGGAGTTTTTATTTTTCTTTCTCAATCGCATCAATAGTTTTCGTGGTTCATGCGCGTGTTCTACAACCATTGACTAGAACAAAATCGCATACTATATTTAATCAATTATATCAGTGAGTTTTATCATGCGAGTACACTACAAATGCATCAATTGATAGATATGTTGTTGAAGTAGTCCGAGACATTTCCCAAAATTGGTAAACTTTTAAACTAGTGTTTAACACGTGGACTGCCGATAGAATTTGTAAAAACCCGTACAAAGGCCACTATCATATTTTTTTAAATCTTGTATCAAAACGTGGTATGTAGTGCCTCTTAAGCAAGTATTTAGGGTTATAGTAAGTTTTTTGGCTCAAAGGCAACATGACTCTGCGAGCTGTTTTCTCCTAGATACGCATATGACTCAATTGTTGAGTCGTGCGGTTTTTATGTAAAATAAGACACACAAAATGTATCAAGAAAAGTAACAACATATTTAGAAAAACATAAAGATAACATAAACAGATAAAAATTATTGTTATTGTTTTGGTAGGTGTACATCAGATATTTTTATTTGTACAAAACAACGCATATATTGAAACCCTTCCCAAAGGATAAAACAATCTAAACAAACATATTGGTATGACGTATGATCTAGTCATACATTTTTTCGTCTTCACTGAACTTTTATCATCCTAATAGTAGGTACTCACTTCCACTTTCTTGAAAGACCTTTTCACTTTAAGACATGTTTTGTTTGTCCAGTTCGTATTTCTTTACAATTATTTATTTAATCACATTTCTTAAAGCTTCTTTTAAGCCTAGATGGTCCTGGAACTTCGTCTATTTCAGCAAAGTTACAAACGCAACCACAAAACCAATAATGGAAAATACGTATCTATAAGCTTGCAAAAGTCAGCGTAAAACACAGTTCCTCTCGCAAACGCCGGAGCACTTGGCCCAACAGTTGAGTCATCGCCAGTCATATTCTCCATATTCTCGGTATGTGAAAACAACTGTAGTTTCTTTAGATCTTTTGTACTGCAAGTATCAGATACCTATAGTAAATTTTCGCCGTAGAGCGAACATGATACATATCATTTCGTGGTAGGCACACGAATAAGGGCATGAATTTCGAACGGTACGAAGAGACTTGGTGGAAAACAAATAAAATGCAATACAGAAGGGCTCAAGGCTCCAAAACAAAGAAAGCATACACTGAAATAGTACTAGAAACGGTATCAACAGAAACATACCAGAAAGGATTGACAACAAATGAAGAATGATCAGGGCAACAAGGGAATACTACGAGAATAAATGACGAAAAGCGAAAAGCAAAGAAGAGAAACTACAGTAATAAACAATGGGAAGGGTTTGACGAGCCTATAACGGACAGAAAGGGACCAAGAAATTTTATAAAGCTCTATAAACTAGGAAAGAAGGGATTTTAAACCGCGAACCGATACATGCAAAGATAAAGTGAGCAGACCATTTCAATAACATTGTAAATGAGGGAGAAAATGGAAGCGGAGGAACGTAGCATGCAAAACAAAGAACCTGCACAACACTAAAACAACACTTAGAGCCCTGAGGAAATAGTACATATGCATTTCGGAGGGAAGCCAATTATCATGTGGCAATTATAGAGGTATCACGCTATTAAATATCAGGTATATGTATTGTAGTTGATGGCTATGATGCACTCCATTTAAAAAATACGAAGACACTTTAAATATCCTTTATGTCCTACCAGTACATTAATTGAAATTAATGACTCTATTTTAAGGTATCTTAGATACAAAATAACGCTCCAGGGCAATTATTTTCTTCATAAGAACACTAGGGTTATTATGAAAAATTAACAGTATTTGTTTCCATGGATACAACTTTATTATGCACCACTATCACAATGAAAATTAATGACAGCTCAACTAATGTCACAAATCAAACTTAGATCAGCTAACTAGATCAATCTTAAATACTATATCATAGTAATTATATGAATTGAATATGAATATGAATTAGGTAAGAAAATTGGTAGGACATAAAACCTTGAAGGCACCACGGGCATTATGAGCTAAGAGCCCGCGACTGTTGTACACACCTCGGGCCAAAGGCCTTCGGTTAGTACACTAACAATCTTGGGCTCTTATTTTACTCATAATGCCCTTGGTACCTTAATAACTATTAACTTTACGTTGTCGTTCTTAAGAAAGGGTGTTCAATAATAACACCGTTTGGAGTTGGCTATGATTTACTGAACTTATATCTAGATTTAGTTCATATAGGTACTCTCAGTTGTCATGCCATTTTCAAATTATGTAAAATTAAGAAAAGACATACGGTTGTCAAGTCATGGCCAACCCTAAACGGTTTTATTAATGAACATCCGTTATATAATCGAATAATGTAAACCGAAAATACGTTTTGAGGACTTGAATGTGGACTATAGCAGCACTGAGGACTTCCAAGGACATTCTCGTAATTCAACCAAATTTAAATCTTACCTTTTCCGAGATTTCACGCACGAGGCCTTTATCCTGGACACACTGTATATGGGCGGGCGGCTCTTGACGGGATGTGACAAGGTGGCTGTGCGCGATATAATGACGGGTTCGAAGTTAGTGCGTGTCATGTCTGACACGCCCGCTTCGATCACGGCTGCGAAAAACACGGATAATCACGTGTCATGAGCGCAGAATACGCCCGCTCCTAATTCGCCGGCCCGTTCGTGTCCCTCTTACTATTAGGTAATAAATAGCATCGGTGCACTGCGCCAGTTGACAGATTTGCTGACTGCAACCCTGTTAACGAGTCAGCAACCTCTCTCATTACTACTCACGGTTAATTCCGACTCTTGTCAGAACAATGGCTGACGAGTCCCGAATCTCCGCAGTGCTCCTAAGTAGTCGATATTTTATGGCTGAATGCGTATATTACTGCACCGGAGGAAGACCGGTTCTGTTTAACTTGGCTGATTTAAGGGTTGGGATTGCTTAGTTGTAAAGTTAACTGGGAAAGTAGAGTCTGTTTCCTAGTGCAGATATTGCGTAAAACAAATAATGCTTCCATATTAAATCTATTCTTGTAAATAAGTCAAGTTCACTACTAAAAGTCATGTTCCTGTATTTTAAGAAAGCTTTGAAATTAAGTTTACGCCCTTTACTGGATGTTTTTTTGATAAGTGTAATTTGTAGGTAGTTATTTTTTATTCGAACCATATCATCATCATCATCATCATCTTAATCAGTCTTCAGCCTATTAATCTATCCCGCGCCATTTCTTATGCCGTTCTGGACTTTTCACCTTATTCTTGGACACTCTATATTTGCTCTTCCTTATGGTTTGTATTCTAATAAGCATTTTAAGTGGGAGAATGAACGATTTGCTATTATAGAAACACGAAGAAGAGGAGCAAGTTTTTTCACAATTTCTCGCTCATTCCATAAATGATTGAGTTTCTGCTTAAGCATGGGATTCATGTAAAGTAGTTATGGGATATAACGGTTATGTTTTACGTGGTTGCTCTAATGATTAACAGAATTACTCTTTCCTGTCGTGGTATCAAAGTTTATTTTAGATCACTTACGTATCTACCATGATCCTCACTAGTGTATAAAATCAGTGCGAAAGTTACCCTTTCTGCACTGAACTACAAAATAGTGTTGTGAAACAAGTGCATAAAGCTGATTTTTTCCCACAACTGTGGAGTTTGCGACACCAGCCGCAGCCGAGTGGCCCAGCCACGTGAGTGTAAAAAATGCTTCGCGCATGGGAGCAAAAAAAAATATCCTTATACTATACCATTCACACCATATTCTTTAAAGCGAAGCTTAATAAGAAGCAGCCGCAACATGAAATTGTTCAGAAATATCCATTGAGCTGACTTCTAAATTATCAAAACCTTCTATCACTCTACCTTAAACCTGACTTCGTTTAATTGCATTTGGAAGTTCAGTATTTAGTACCTTTTATGTATAGGTATGTTGTTCATATTAAGTAGTAAATGTAGCGTCGCTGTCTTGAAATTACTGCAATTAGTTACTGTATAAATTTGTAGGCATTACAAATGGCAGGTAATAATCCAAATTTCTTAATAAAGTAAATGGCTTAAGTAGGCAATATGTCATTCCGGATGTAATTTTATATCCGTTCTGAGGTATTGAAGTGCCTCTTAACGCCACGTGGTGTAACAATTAGCTACTATTGCTGGAATATGCAATAGCATACGAGACATCTATTCTATTACGTGCTGTTAATTTATAAATATTTTGCTTATTAATAGCAAATTGATTAATTGATCGTTTTATGTCGATATCATAATAAATTGAGAGAGAAGTTGTTACCAGAGACATGGAGAACGTTTCGCCTATTAAGAACGATAGAATCCTTTTTATCCATAACATTAAACACCAAATCGATCTCAATATCATGAGAGTTTTCAAACATAATCGCACATCTAAACCATAAAAAAATCGTGTGAAACGAAGCGCCCCTGCACCACTTACAGCTATTGTTTTCGCAGAAATTGGATTGTTCGTAGGGGACTGCTCGCCCTCGCCAATTACCTAGATTGCTTTCCTGTACACATCAAACTTGAGCATCTCACTTGTTACTCTCCCGTCAAAATACTCTGCCGTATAAATTATGCACGTTATGCCAGTGCCGGAGATGCTCAAGCCGGAGCAGCTGCTGGAGTCGCGTTCCCAAACAAATATCATAAACGAAAATGCTGCTCGGCATGAAAGGCGAAACTCGATACGCGACGAATGTGGCTCCGCTAATCCAAGGATAATAGTCCTTCTCCATTCGGTAACCAACGTCACCTTTCCTCTCTCCACGCAGAATCCTTTCTACCTTCAATCAAACCTTTATACTTTCCTCCCACAAGTTGGCTTCGGAAACACGATATTTCGTGTTTATGAGTAGAATTGCATTCATTGCGTGTGTGTATTAATTGCATCTCTTGTTTCAGCATCCGTACCCTTCGGAAGACCAGAAAAAGCAACTAGCGCAGGATACGGGGTTAACGATATTACAAGTAAATAACTGGTAAGTCCTTTACTATAAATGCTTAGACCTAAATCCTGGAAATGTCCGTTAACAAACTGACGACGTCTTTATGGAAAAGAATCTGTGCAATTTTCTGTGCTTCAATGTTAATATATCAGCAAAAAGGAAAATCTTTTAATTGAAAGAAATCTGTCTCGCTTCCTACTTTGCCAAATAGACTGGATATTGTTATGACATGGAAGGAACTCGTTTTGAGAAAATAATATTCTGATGCTTATATTTAGGTGTACAACAGAAAACTTACATGTATATGGGGCTATGAGAGGTACATACAGGTCAACAGTTATTAGCTTACATGTGGACAAACGATGCGCAGTAGCCGAAGTGATGTGTGAACTTGAGGTTGTCTTTATTCGTCCAAGTGCTCACTATTTTTCACACTGCGCATCTTGATATGCAAGCTAATATCTCTTGAGCTGAAGTGTATTCCAAAAATAGTTTAGTAGATATTCTATGGGATTTGGTTAAATAATAGTAAATATAAACTTCTAACTGATACAATAATTATGGCATATGTGAAGAAGACGAAGTTTAAATTTCATTGAAAGCTTTTATTCTCTGACTGAACGCACCATGTATTGATTCACTCACCTACGTCATGATCATATAAACTTAGTTAAGGGTTGAAAGGATTTCCTTTATATGAAATGGGGATAGTCTTGTAACCAAGTTATTACTGTTCTTTGTGGTGTGGTGTATTTTGGTACTGTCAGCGTTTGTTTGTGATCACATCACAAACCGTCGATCCAAACACCAAGTGGGTGGGTATATGTAGGTTAGAATCGGCCTAAAATATTCTTTTGTAAAGAATAGCCGATGACTGGTACTAAATCCTTACCCGTGTTGTGAGATCAAATCTATGGCATACCATTTTTGACTTTTAGTTGCATCAATCATATTGCATACATACTAACAAGTTTAAAAATAAATCGTAACCTTCCAAATTATCTATCCTTCAGCAGCCATGAACATTTAACAGTTTACTCAGAGAATTACTTCAGTTTTCATTTCGTGTCCAAGTGATTGATGCGAAAAAAAACGCGCCAAACACCTTCAGCTTTACTCTGTAAACCTCTCGAGTTTGTTGGTCACGTTATGGTTCCAAGTCAATTTAGCATGCAGAGGTACTCATAAGTACTTAATAGCTTTTGCCTTGGGGGGTACCATGAGCTTGTTCACTCACATATTTGCACATGGTGATATGGTGGTCTCGATGATCTTCAATATGTGCGAATATGTTTTAGCACGTATTCAGTCAATTACCAAGGAATTAACTGTTGTCCGTAAGGAATCCATTGAATAAAGGAAGGTCTGCGTTATGGGAAATATGGAATTTGATCTGAGTACACACTCAGGTGCTTCCACATGTTCCAATACCTGAAATAGAGCCATCGGTCTCAGCGTAAAATTTCTATTTACAAAGATGTACCAGAAACTTGGGAGATGTTCAAGAAAATGTCATTTCATCCCTTTAATTTAGGAATTTTATCTTCAAATTATAAAGGGTACAAAGGGTACTACAGCTAAAAGTAGCACACCATCGATATCGAAATGTATATTTTTGGTGTTCCTTAAATCATAGAAGCTTCCTGTATTATTTTAATTAAAATATTTAAGTAAAGTCGAGCTCGTTAGCGAATTCCTGATCGACCTACGCCACGTTATCATCCGCGAGTCTTTTCCTAATTTTAGACCGTGCTGCAGCGTGCAGTGTCGCATCTATAATTTACAACCAGTAATTTGTGGCAGATTTCGTTGTGTGCGGAATGCGTTGCTTAATTGCGCGCCGCTGATGTTTTAAATTATGTTTGCAATAATTCGCGCAGTTCGAAACATTTCCGCTGTTAAAATGCACGTTCATTTGCCGGGGCGAATGCTGTGTGAGTGATGTGATTATTTTGCACATCGCATTTGCGATACATATCGATGCATTGTAAAGCGCAACTAAATGGAAAGAAAGGCGCATCCAGCACGTATCAGTTACGAGGATCGTGCTTGTATTTTAGCCAGGATGCCGAATGGCTCGACTTCAGCAAGGCGGCCTGCTAGGATGCATCCTTAATTAGCATTAGTTTGCATAAAAAATGGGCGTTTTCAACTTAAATCATGCGTTAATCCACAGCTGCTCCTTCCTCTACAAACCTAATTTATGATTTTTGCGATTTCGAAGCTTAATCTGACTGCTAAATTAGGTAAATAATCCGCTTTAGCAGTAATCATGTTAGATTTGTTGGTCGATAAACCTCTTTGATGGTAATGCTCGCGCTCAGACGGCTACGCTAAACACCAACCTTAATGAAACAGCTGTGAGGTCATTCTATCTCTAGTAAATACGTTGCTCTTGTTTGAAGAAAATTTGTTAACTATTACAAAATCAAAGTGTAGAATTTAATATGTGCCATATTTAGCTTTACGTACGTGCATAATTACAATCATTAGTATATTTAGAAAACTATGGTTGTACTTCATCTACTACATAGAATAGGATTGGAAAGTTATTGTTGTTTGTTTACCATTTTTTTTTTAGTTTGCTTTAATTAATATGTGGGGACAGAATTAGGATCGGGGACATTAGAAGAACAGTGTCGGCCCAGGCGACAAACGTTACAAGGGGCCTATGCCTATTGATAATATAAACATGCAGGTCTATATATCTATCTGTATATCCGGAATGCTTTGAAGTTAGTTGCAGTTACCTACGGCATCTAGCGTGAGACTAGCAAACTAATGACAGTTTTCTATAAATAAGTTCTCAGTTGCAGAATTATAAATTAATGTAGAATGTATAATTTAATAACAGATACCGCTAGATTAGAACTGAAGCGCCATTAAGAAACTTAAAAGCAAAGGATGACAAGTCAGAGCTTCTCTGGCTTTCATATAAACAAGGAATTCGTGAACCGAACCTTGACTAAATTGATAATTTAAAAACTAGATGTAGTTCTAATGTAAGTAGGTCAATTGTAACTTCTTTGCATTTTATTTGGGCACATGGTGACCACGTAAAAGCCTAGTTTTTATATATTAACAAATTTGTTAGAAATTAAGGCTAGATTCTATGGTTCAAATTAGGAAAAGGAGTTCCTATAATTCCGTGCTTTGTTCTGGACGTACAACCTTTAAAGTGGGGGACATGTTTATTTCAATTTTTATTACATTGCATTGCAAATTGAACAGTAGTAAATTTTGATTTTTATTATTCAAGATACTCAATGGTGAATGGAAATCATTCACAGAGCGCATGCCTGTGTAGAAGAAACGAGAGGAGGATCGTTAGAACATTGTTTTTGTAACACCCATTTCAAAATGTATTTTTTTTCTTGTTTTTAATATAGGCTTTCAGTCTATTTTGTTTCCATGATGCGCCTCATTCAGGGTGTTTTATTTGAGATGGAGATCCAGCCTTGTCGCCAACATTTCGGTTAAATTAAAAAGCAGAATTAATAAAATAGTTAATAAATCGCTACTCCCCCCCCCCATTTCTAAAAACAATACCTTCAGAACGAAGTAACATTGGAGACACCATTTTTTCTCATGTTGAGCCCCCTAAAAATTATGTAACAACTCGGCGAATGTTAGAAACTTTTGACGTTTTTTAACAATTTTTATTTTGACTAAACTTAACCACGAATTCACTTTAACTAAACATGGGCAGGGTCACTTTCAGTCCCAAATTACCCTAACTAGACACACCTTTACTGGTAAATTCAGTCGCAGTTTCATTTTAATCAGATTCAACTGGCTCATTATGATTTTCAACAGGTGAAAAGTATAATTACTTTGAAAGCATTTTTAGTTTGGTTTGAATTATTAACCGTCTACTTTCTCCTTGCGTATTCACTCATTTGCTTCTTATTCATGATGTTTGCTATTATCATCAACTCATCAGGCATTAGGTTTTTATTTTTGTCATAACTCCTGCGATGCGATTTGCGTGCAATATTTTCTATGGACGTCAGAGTCGCTTATCTATTTGGTCCTTTCTATGTGATGTTTTCATTTTGTACGAAATTCTTATTTTTTATTGTTTCTTCATGTCATTTCGGATTTCGTAATATCTCTTTTTGTCAGTTCGTCTTGAGAAATTTCATGTAACTGGTTTATATTCTTTGTTTATTTCTTGTGTTTATCGTCCATGGCTCGCTTCAGTATATATAAAGGTGAGATTCAATAACAGATACATATTCAGATTTGTCGTTAAGGTATATGGTAGAATGACCATTAGAGCGTAATTCAATAAAAATGTTTTTGCAAAAGAGAGAACATACATACATACCATACATAAAAGTGTGACAGATTTTGGACAGAATTTAGCATATGGATGTAAATTTAAGTATTAGCCTAATATGATTATCTGCAAGAGTTCAACGTGAGATCTTCCGCGTACGTGTAAGCGTTTGATATGATTTAAAGAAATATTTCCGGAATGGAAATGGATTGATTAATCGTAGTAATTTCCGAACAGCTTTCCGCGCTAATTAGATCTAGTCCCCCAGCAACGCTGCAAATGAGATTACGGCTGGAAATGGCGTTCGCCACATCGAACGCGGAGCACACGCGTTAATTGTCATTGATTTTTATAACACAATTACGTCGGTACACAATTTATCATGTTTAATATATACACGTAACGCGATTACTGCGTAGTAGTACATTTAAGCGGATCGTAGTCCGAGGTGGCGGCCACATCTGCTTCATGCATATAGAGCCGTCATTTTCTCTCCCAGTTAGTTGATTTGAACGACTGAAGTGAAGATGATGTCGTTTGGGTTTATGACTCCCGTTCAGAAGGGTGGAATATGCACTTAAGGTGGGTCGCGTGCTGCTGTATTACCTACTTTTATGGAGTTTAGTCTGATTTTAAATTAGTTCTTGGGATGTCTTTTATTAGTTTTTTCGTGCAACCTCCTTCCACTATTTGTAACCTAAAATTGTAATGTTTCAAACCACAGTGGGGAATATTCATCTTACCTTGAAACAAGCTAACAATGGCAACGTTCGATAGAAAACTGGAAAAAGAAGTATTGTGCAATTCAACTAATTCAGCTAATTAAAAGTACCAATAATGGCATAAAAATTGAATAAATAAGGAAGTTCGACGGGGTATTCGTTAAGTCCCTTTTTATTTTATTTTATTATGAACGAAATTATCAACAAAACAGGTTACAAAGCGGGCGATAACGAAATTTGGATATTATACGGACGACTTCCAGTGATTCCCAATATAACAAAATAGTAGAAATATTTTACATGATTATCTCCATCACCAAAACAAAAAAGAGTCGGGCTCAGTTTTAATCGAACCGCCAGTTTAACGCGTAGGACTACGATTTGCAGATCGAAGAATTGAAATGAGCTAGTCGAATACGGTCTATGATATGATAAGTAGCTTCTATAATTTTTACAAATAACCCACGAAAACTATTTAAAAAAATAGTTAAAATCACTGCGATATGTGTTATATATTTGAATAGATCTCAAAAGCTTTAAAACGATACCACGTACAGTGGTTTTGCACTCACGGTTGCCTGTTTCAAATGCGACGGCAAACCCAAAAATTATGCATTTGCCCGGTGCGCTAGGCGCAAGGGGAACGTCCATGCTGTTTACGAATATACTAACACGATTACTGTTGGGCATCTATATTTAAAGATATAGTAAGGCCCGCGCTGTTGGACGTAGTGCTACGCTAGTTGTATTAAATCTAATCGGATTCATAATAACATATGCTGTCATAACGACACTTGAACTACACAAAAGAAAAATAATGGAGACAACAGACAACTCTCCAGAAAAATGGTTGAGAAATCAAGGATTGATCACGAGTGCAAAACATTACACCAGTAGTGAATGAATGAAGAGCGACAACATATTAACAGGATAGTGAAGGCTGAGGAGGCGATGAAAAGATATGTATTGATGCAAACCCTTTTAAGAGGTGTGAAGAAGGGGAGGTATTATTGTTATGTTACTAAGATACAGATTTTGGCATCTGAGGAAGCCCAACAAAAAATATATTCTTGACACCTGCGGTTGTAGGTCCAATGGGTCATTAAGTACTGTCCGCATTAATAGTGAATAGATGAAGAATGAGCGCGGACATGGAAGATTAAACGAGATCAGATTAAAGAAGGAGTTAGAACATGTTCTATATTTTTTCGCTAAGAATTAATTAAGAGCGTTAAAGATTGAGAAAAGTATTAGCAAAGCATTAGACGAGAAAGCTGCGGTGCAGTAATTATACCTTGCTTTGAGAGAATTAACCATTAGGGAGTAAGTATATCTTAGTAAGCATTTAGCTAATTGCGATCCGCGCGTATTCAGTGGAGAGCCCCACGCCGCGAGCTTATAATTACTGTCCATTTACAGACACCTTAATGTTTCCTCCGAGACGGTGTAACGTTTCTACCCCATGTCAAAGGGGTGTAATCAGGACAAATCGCCTCCATATCTGCACTGGATGCGACGCGGACACGCGTCTCTTCCACAAGGCAGGTCGTTATCGCTCCTGCAGCCCTATTTTCATTTCTCCTGCAATAGTTCATTAAAAAGGTGTTTCAGAGGCTATTTGGTAAGCTATTAGGTGCCCTGATATTACTCCTCGGAGAGCTATTCGCCGCCGGCAGCTTCCGCCAACAATGAAACTCACCCGTAAATTGCGACAGGAGATGAGACAGCGGCTATCGCCGCTGCATCCACATTGATATTTGACTCGTGTGTGCGCAGGTACTCGAAATTAAGCAATTCATGCTGTGGAAGCTAACAGACGTAAGCAACGTCGGAGGGCAATTCTGCCGTTCGGAGTTGATAACGGCTCCCCTCGCTCGGCGACAATTTATCACCGAGGCTGGTGCAGCATTAACCCAGGTGAACCCCACACGCGCGCAAGACAATGTCCCCGAGCGGTAATGGTATGGAGCTATGAAAAATGATGATGACATGGACTCGTGAAAAACGAAAAACTCGAGGGAGCGAGCTGTCGCTCGATCGAAGGGCGAAGGAGAACTCGATTCGTTCTGATGATAGGCACCAGCACCTCCACGGCGTCGGTGGTCTGATCCTAGGCCTCCGCCGTCGCCTGATATACGAGGGCATAAATTAGTGATTTTCTTCGCCATCAAAGAAGTAAGGAAGTCGTACAATGGCTGCTCTCGGAGCTGTAACAATAGCGAGTGGAGATCCAAGTGAGTGGAACGGCTCAACGTCACGGCCAAGTGAAGCACGTATGTAGCGGCCATTTCCGCGGAGAGCAGACAGTAATCGCCCTCTTCAGGCTCGTAAACACGCTAAAATGACCACCGAGACACTGCGGGATGGCTCTTAATGGATTTCGGCTTCGATCTATGCTGTTCGACTTCGCCGCACCACACTTCGAATTCTAAGTTCTTTTGCAAAATTAATGCCACAACTCCTTGTCCATTCGCAAAACTCCACGAGGCTTTACACCGACCAATATCCCACTAACAGTTTACGTTCTCCCGTTTTGGCAAAATATTTTACAAACTCAGCCTAAATCAGCAACATTTAGTGGCACAAATGGTTTCAGTTTGTTAAATCACTAAATCCTCGAAGCCAATCCGAATAAATTATTGATGGAAAAAGGGAAGAGTTACAATTTTGACAAGATGTGTTCCTTATTGAGACATATATTGAAGAAATACATGTTAATATATGAACAAATATGAGTTCTTTTGCCGAATTAATGCCATACCTATCGTTATTTATGAAACGCCACCTTGCATCAACCATTATCTCATCAATGGTCTACAATATACATACAGGAATGAGGTCGCCTTCGGTTCCCATTTTCCAGTATTTCTTGTCCTCCCAACCCCTACGAGTAGGTTTCTGTCAGACATGCCTAGCCTCTTCTTTTCCTTTCACTTGATATCCATTCCATTGTTAGCTTTGGAAGTATATCTTCATCCGTTCTGTTACCGTGGCATGTAGCCATGTCATACTAATTGCTTTTGTTGTATCTCCTCTTATCACCTTTTCCTCTTTTCTTACTTTGTCGTATTTTTTTCATTTCTTACGTGTTGATTCCTTGAATTTCTGAATTCCTCTAAGTCGCAAGTAACTTTCGTTTCTTGCTTTTACTTATCTGCCAGACCTGATCCATATGTTAGCGGTTCTTTAACTATTGCTTCATATATGTACATTTTTTCTGTCAAAAGATCGAGTTTAGAGTATTTTCTCATCACTGATTATTCTGTGGTTAATTATCTCATCGCATCTGCCTATATTGTCAATTATAGCTCCATATGGATGGATATTTTCATTTGGGCCACCTACGCACATATAGTCTTGACTTGTTTAGATTAATTGTTAGGCCCCAGTTCAGTTAGATATTCTTCTCAAAGTTTTCTAATAATGTGTTCATTTTCTTCAAAATCTTGAGCAATTACTGTACTTCGTCGACATTGTTTTATGGTAATGTCAAAAATAGGCTGAAAAATATTGGCGACATGCAGCAGCTTTGTCGTAGACTTTTGACGTCAATTGTTAGTTTTGTTCAAACAGTTTGGCATGCGTGTCTATTTAATTGCTTTTATTATATTTGCCTTGATGGAAGAATGCTTCACAGGTTTATAATGAGTAGGTATGTTTTCGTTCATTTTTGTGAGATCTACAAATACAAGATGTGTTTCTCTTGCTGTAGGCAATCGTTTTTGCTTCCCTCGAAGTATTGTAATCACGAAGAAATCACCTTCCGAGCTTATATCAGGTTTTCTCAATGTCTGACCGTCTAGTCTGTCTGTTGGCGGTATAACTCAAAAAATATTTGTCGGAGGAAGACGATATTTTGCATACACATTATATATAAACTTGGAATGAAACCGAAAAAATTTCAGTCAAATATATACAGGGTGAGCACCTTAAAAGCAATAACATTTTGTTTATTTTTTATTCAACGTAGTAATAGATACAAGTAATAATTTGTACATAGTGCAGGCTTTATTTTTACAAAAAATGGGAGCCACTGGATACCGAATATTTTTTTTACAATACAAAAACGAGGCACAAATTAGCGCATTACTAAATATAGCTGCGACACAGGAATACGAGAGGTCGGTCTTCCGTGGCGCAGGTAGAAATTGCCCGGCCCCTTACGATATTCCAATAAACGTTGGGGCTGCACACGCTGTCCGCCTGCCGTTCGAATTCGACCACCGGTAACGTCTTTTTTTCGTTGAAAATTTATTTAATTTATTAGAAACGTAAAGCTATTTTTAATTCTAACTTAATTTTTAAAATTATTTATTGCCACAATGTCGACGAGGGAAGTTCTGGGTAAAGCCTTTTACAGATTTTTTTGTTTTCGTTTGTTTTTGCCAAGCAGAAATATTTATCCATTGCTGACCTATCCGCTCACAATCCTGATTGTTCTTCTGTTTGATATATTTGATAGTAGGTAGTAATATGGATCGTTAGAATTGCTCCGTAAAATCTACTAAGTGTGCTGTTCAGCTTTCTTTCCATTCAGGTGGTACTTCTTTATCAGCTAAACATCTTTTAAATAGGCCTTTCATTAGAACCGTATTTTAGCAATTCTGATGAGATTCTTCCGGATCCAGCTACTCTTCTTTAATCTCCATATAGCTGGTCTACAATATTTCTTCGAAAAAATGTTTCGAAACTCAGCTTGCATCAGCAATGTTTACTGGCAGAACTGGATGTAATTTATTAAATAAATATAACACTTCATGTACCATGGTAAGAACTAATACAATTCCAGCTTGTTGATAATAAAATTCGGTACTCTTCAAAGAGGGGTGGGGCGGCGCTGCAATTGACCAGTAACGGTATAACTCTTTGTCCATTAGCAAAATTCTACGAGGCTTTATAATTTCAGTAACAGTTTACAACTTCTCTTTGGTAAGACATTTTTGAAATTAATTTGGTATTAGTTATATACTTACTGGTAGAACTAGTTGCAACGTGTTAAATCGAAGGATCATGTCTCATGTACTGTACAATACAAGTCTTAGCATTAGTTGCATTAGTTGTTATCTTCTCAGTCTTCTTTCAACTGTTTTCAATCCACTGCTGAATATAGGCCTCACTAATTTCTTCTAAACTATTCCATTTTGTGCTTTCTGATACCAAGTAGCTACAATTGAAAATTAATACCCTCATAAAAAATAAATAGATCAATATTCCGAAGATCATTGTGTTGATATTTCTTCGCCCAGATTTGTCGTTGTGAACTGCTAATTTAGTAAGTTCATGTGTTAAAATACTACCCAGTCAGATACTATGATAGGTAACAGTAACAATAAGCAAATTACGGCGAATACCATTATATGAAAGAAGGCTCATATAAATTGTAATGGTAATTATCCTGAATTGCCCTATTATTTATAATCGGAAATGTGTGGGAAGAAGAACTTTGAAAAAGTCATTTTATAAGAGCATTAGCTAGCCCAGCGTGAGAAAGGACAAACATAATGCGCAATGGCCCATTAATTGGGATAGTTGCTCGTATACGTCGGTAAGACACTAATTTATTCCGCAGTCATGCAAGTATCACTGGAGAAGGGTTTGTAGGAAAATGTAGTTATTTTGTTCCTAGTGACCGGGTTCACGTCATATCGATGCCTCAATATACATATTTAGTGTAGATTGACAGGAAAAGGTCTAAAATTCTATAAATGTGATTACATTGGAGAGACTGCACAAGCTGCAATTTCGACCGCCGTTTCTAGTGATACCACAAATTCGTTCCAGGTCTTTTATCAGGAATACTTCTGCAGCACCGGTGCGGTCTCTGAGGAAATCATTGGAAACGCAAGTTCAGGATATATTTGATTTTGATTTAATACACCACGCATACGTGGTTTGTATTAGAAAGAATGCGCGGCATCCGCAGATCATCTCCGTGGTTTAGTTTCGCGGCATTCAGCGCTTTCTCATTTGCACGGCGCGGCGCTGAAGCTTTTGGGAAATTGGGTACATTATACCTGAAAATTGAAAAGAATGTTGAATGCAAGCGGCGAAGGTCGGAGCGTAGCAGCGTCAATACATCACTGGTTCGGGGATTACCGCTCTTTCCATCTACCATGATACGTTCTTTATACGGCGGCCGCGTTTCAGGCCGGCCGGTTCGAAGTGGGAAAAGCGTCATAAATAACGCTCAACCTGGCGTGTCGCGTTCTCTGTCGCACCCAGCGCTCCTCTACTCCCTAGCGAAATACGTGAAAAAAGTGAGAAGCGGGTGGGCAGGCAATAAATAAACAGCAGACGTGAGGGTAACAGGAAAACTAAAAATATAACGATGAAGAGCAGGGAAATGACAGAAAGTGGAATTGGCATCTGTCCCTCGGCTCATTTCTGGTTTGAAATGCACTTTTCATTAAGCATCATCGGAATGCACACATGCGGACCGACCCTCTCATAATAGAAAACTATTTTTATTTCTCAATTGGGGGATTTGCCTATAAGCTGAAAGTTTGGTTTTGAAATGAGCAAACGGTATTTATGCCTGCTATTGACAGATCATGAACAATAGCTGTTTGATTTGGTTTATTTATGCCTTTACCACCACTGACCTAAATAGGAAATTGAGGATATCATGATTTATAATTGCAGCAAGTAGAATTACACACCATTCTGTCAGCTCTGTAGTACGTAACTGAAAGTTTTGACGAGGTTATTTTCGATGACGATGGTTTGATGATGGTTCATTATCATTCTATTAAAATCAATCTGATTATTATCCTTGTAAATCAAGCTAGCCCATAAGTTATAGTGTCCGCAGTATTATCTGGTGTCTTTCTGAAAGTCGACACCATTTTCCTTAAAATTGATTAACGAAGTGCTCTTCCTTTGTAATACGGTTCATCGCATGTCGCACGAGAAGAGCTCGAATGGCATCGGCAACCACAACCGCAGTATTTAAGAGTCCGTTGTCATACGCTTGACATTGCTTGTATTATTTAAGTATTTCAGCACGCAATCACGTCAACACGGCTTGCCAGATACTCACCACTCATTATTAATGCCACGTGACTGACCTTTACCAACTACCGGGTATAAAACTCATCTTCTTGAGCTAACCTGCACCGTACAACCGTTTCCCTGAGACAAGCCGCATCGGAGGAAACACAATGGGTTATTGTTCCAGCCGTTATAACATTGATACAATTGAGCCGCGTACCACGTGTATTATATCTTACTGCAGGGAAAACATGCGAAACCTGTCAGAACGCGGATCCGCACAAAGGATGCCGTATTGTACATGAAACTGCACCCTTTAAAGTAACATCGTTATTATTATCGGCGTTATTATATTAACGTGTTATCAACTGCTTGCGGTTCACCTGCCCAGCAAGCACCTGTTTTGAATCGATCTCGATTCTTCCGCTAATTGCACACTTTAAGGTACGCGTTTCTATGTTTGTATATTCGATAACGGAAATTACGATGCCCGCACCGTACGGACTACCGCAAACTAACCATACGCAGGCACTATTATAATAAAACGTCAAAACCGCATACAAAAGCCACCAATTACGTCCGCGGTTTGAGTGTTATGGAAAAACCATACGCTCGATAATTCAATTGCGTGAAGATAATGACGAACCTCCACCCTAAGGGCGTTAACTAATAATTTAGTTAGTGTCTTTTTAGCTTGTAGTGTTACAATTGAATTCGGTAACAAGAATTTATTTCATTTATATGTGCTTGGACAGAATGACAAAATGTCTATTTAATTAATCATTTAAATAACTGTGAATAAGTATCAGTGTTTGGAAGAAACGGGGGAATGCAAAACTGCACATTTATGTTGATTCAGTTTTGAAGATTTTTATATCTACGTTCAAGGTATCTATTGTTGACATACACACACGCATGAGAAGTGAATAGCTGTATAAAATACTCAGAACCGTTTACTGTTTTTATATGCAGATGATCTAATTCTACTAGCAGAAAATGAAGAAAGTAACAAAGAAATGTGTAAATCTGGAATGATGACAGTCAGCGCAGTGTCATTTAAATAAACAGAAGTGATGAAGATTTCTCAAGTGAACAACGAATTTCTCTGAAACGCGTACATAATAACATCAAACATAGTGATAATCCCAGGAATTAATAATAAATAAAAAGGGCGATAATGAACTCGAATCTGTTTTCACACCTACTTTAGTATTATATGGAAGCTGATGTTCGATACTGAACATATGACAGAAACCCAAGCTTGTCAAACGCGTATTTATAAAAGAATATGGCGCGTTCTTAGAAAAGGGAAACAAATGAAGAACTACTACTACTACTACTCTATAGTATAACCCTGGATGGATTTTGGATGATGCCACTATTTGTCGCCATTTTATCCTTGTCCGTTATTAACTTCCATTGCTAGTAGTAGACGAGTATTGACATTGCCTCGCCATCTTAGTCGTGGACAATCTACGGTTCTTCTTCTTCTTCCCGGTATTTTATCTCAAACTAGTCTTATTAATCTATCATCTGGTTATCTTCCTACATGCTCTGTCTATCTCGGGCGTTGCGCTTTTATACAGTAATACTAGTTAGTTGTTCTTCACGATTTTAAACTGTTGCCCTTATAGCGTCCATATATTTTTGTGAGAATCTTTCTCTCAAATCTTCTGAGCATCACCTCATTATGTCAGGCTATCGCCCAGTGTTCACATCCATATATAACTATCGGTCTTATTACAGTTTTTATATTTGTTTCTTTGAGCTTCTTCTGATTTCTTTTAATTTGAACGCTTCCTGTAATGCACAGAAACATGTATTAGCACCTTTTCCCAGATATTTGAACTCTTTACTTACTTACTTACTTAATCTTGACCTCTTGTATCTTTAGCAGATGTCAATGTTTTGGAGTTGACAAACTGTCTCCATCTTTTTCTGTTGCGTGCCATCTTCTTCGCATCATTCCAATTCTCATTTCTGCTCTTCAATGTGTGTGCGATTCTCTCGTTCCAGATAGTGGATGGTTCGACCCTTGGTCATTTGGTCGGGAGCTGGATTTCCTTGACTTTTTAGGGGTGCATCTTGTTCTGGATTCTTACCAAATACCCAAACTCTTTAAGACGTTCAAGATTTTATTCACTCATGGTCATGTTTTGTCTCACTCATCTCTTTTGTCTCGTGAGGTGCATATATTTGTTTTGTTTTCTTTGACCGTCAAGCGCAGTTTTCCTACCCGCTCTTCCATCTTCACAAGAATTTCTTTTACTGTGACTGTGGTATCACATGAATGTCATCTGCATATGCTAGTGTTAGTTGAAGTTTCCCAATAGTGAGCACATGTATATCTTATTTTGCTATTCTTATTGCTTTTTTCAAAGCTGAGTTAAATAGGATACATGCTAATGCATCCCCTTGTTTCAGTCCACTGTTTATATGAAACACTTCTGACATAGTCGGACACATTTTCGTTAGTCGTACCAGTTTATTGGATATACCAAATTCGATCATGCCTGTTTGAACTCAACACAGAGTTTTAACTGCCAGGTTTTTTCTAGCAGTACAGCAGTGAACAGCTGGTCTTAATTGATGTATTTCCATGAAAACCATATTGATAGTCGCCTATAATTTCATCTAAAAGTGAGGTTATTCGGTGTAATATCTGACTGGTAAGTCTGTACTTTATATGCCGTGTTCAGTATACCAGTATGCCAGTTTGCCAGTGATATGCCTCTATAATTTTGGCATTTTAACATGTCTGCTTTCTTTGTAGCGGTAAAATTATACCGTTACTTCACGCGCATTTTCTCATTTTCTCATATTATGGTAATCAATATGCATATATATGTTTGTTTCAGGACACTTTCTCATATTAGGGTAATCAATGTGCATATATGTTGGTTCCAGGCGATTAGACCATGCCTCAAGCATTCTGCTGAAATAGCGCCCTGTCCAGGAATTTTTCTTGGTATTTATTTTCTCTTTCTGATGGTTAGAGCATCGGACTGCGGCGCGGAAGTCTGGAGTTCAAATCCCAGATCGATGCCTGGCGGGCGGCCTACCCAGTCGCTTTAAATAATTGGGAACCTGCGTTCGAAAGAACAAGGGGTAATAATGCGGTTGTCTAATGCGTGGTGCTCACCACATCACCACGTGTCATGAATTTGACACGCGACAACCGGGTGTGAGAGTGAGGATACGGAAGCTCTAACCTTCCGCCTTGCAGGCCAAGCTCCTTCATGGGGTGTTAGTGCCTCACCATTATTATTTATTTTCTCTTTGCGGAAGAGATTTGCTTTGTTATTTTCCATCTTACCAGTTATTTTGTTTATTTAAGATCTAGAATTGTTCTCGCTGTTTTTTTAATAATCTTTTTAATGTTTGTTCATAGTTCTTTTATATCAGTTGTTTCTGGTGCTAGCTGAACTTGTATATCTAATTCTGTTTGATATTCTTCGTCTTTCACTTTCTCCCCATATTTGCTTGTTCTGGTTTTCTATCGTTGGAGACCCATGATTGTTCATGTATATTATTCTGATCATGAAAAGATTGAATGTAAAATCCTAAATATATAGAAAAGAACCAATTACGTTGGTTCGGACATTTAGTGAGCAAGCAGAATATATGTATTTACAAATAAGAGAAGCCGAGGGCGTCCAAGACACATGAAAACATGAAGTTACCAATTTAGCTGAGCGAAAAAAGTATGAACAACAAACCACATACCTTTCACCGACCTTAATGGTGCAAACCCCGACACCGAAAGTAGAAGGCTACGGGATTATGTATGTACTCGTATGTTACGCATATATTAGAAGATCATGATACAAGCACCAATAAGATCTTAACATGTTTCTTTTCTATTTACGGCTAGTTCGTCATTTGATGATATGGGGCAGATCTTAGCTCGATACAGTCATGTCAAAAGTTGTTCCTAATAAGGGCGTAGATCAATGATTGAAATTTCTGTAAGAAACAAACTATATTAACTCTCCGGCGAACTTAATAATACAAACCCCGACACCGAAAGGTAGAACAGGACAGGATTATGTACGCATGTTACGCATTAGAAGCTCTTGCTGTAAGCACCAGTAAGATCTTAAACCTTTTCTCAGCTATTTACGGCTAGTTCGTCATGTAGTTGCAGTAAGAGATGGAATGAGACAGACCTTATCTCGATACGGTCATCTCAAAGATCGTTCCAAATAAGGGGGTAGTTCGAAGATTGGAATTTCTGTGAGCAACAAATCATATTACTTCCACTGACCTCAAAACCGAAAAGTAGAAGATCTTGGTGTAAGCAGCAGTAATTATGTAACACTTTACTTGGCTATTTACGGTCAGTTCGTCATTTAGTCGCACCAAGAGATGTAGTGAGACAGACCTTAGCTCGATACGGTCATGTCAAACGTCGTTCCCGATAAGGGGGTAGTTCGAAGATGGTGGTGTGGAGGTGTCGCGCTGCTCATTTCGGTCATTAAAACAAATTAGCGTTGCATTATGTACTTACAGCAGAAAGTGCTGGCATTATCAATGCTCGGTAGCCGTGTTATCAGGAGGGAAGTAGGGAAGTGGTGAAAGATTCGGTAATTACATTTTCCATCGGAGTATGTCAGCTCGCTATGCAGATCACATTTTAATGCAATTCCATCCATTATTCTGGCAGGCCATTAACACCCGCCCTGATGCAATTTGGATTGTATAGAGCGGTGTAGATTCGGAAAGCTATCTGCTTTATTTGGCTAACAAAGGCAGCAATCCGGCGCGCTGATGACATTACGGGCGACACCCAGACCCCGAAGAGGCTAATGCAAGTTAGCGGCGCGCTAACCTGTCTAGTTATCCTGGCCGAGGGCTTGATTTGTAACCGGGCTCATGCGGAGCATAAACATACAACCTGCTTTTTAATCCTTTTGTACACTATAGCCATTATATTGTGTGTTTTTATAGCTACGTTAGGTCCGTCCCCCGCGGATGGGGACAAAACCCTCCGAGATTCTCTCCGTATGATAACCGCTGGGACATTGTTATGCGCTCGCACCACACGACTATCAAATGCCTAACGAGTCACCTTGTGTTCCATAACGCAAGTACAGAGATTCAAATCAATTGTCTCGGATTTCGGCGTTCGACAGAGTGATGTGCACTCATGTTCTGGCTTTCGAGTTGTTCGGGAACGCAAGGAATGCCGCTCGCTGCTCCGAGTTTCCCACACAGCCACATCTACTATTAATTAAACAGTGGTGGCACCCGACAGAAGAACAATAGACCATCAGTAACACTTCAGAGTGTCGCTAAATAAAAACATTTTAATGCGGAAATTTGCGCCTCGTCTCGGCGGCGGTGTCTTCGCGAAATACTTAGAGGTCCTGCATGACAGACCTAAAAAGAAGGGGCAAAATTAATAGCGCTGTGGGGGATCATGGGGAAGTTGCGGATCCGGGAAAAGTTAGCAATGCAGATTTTCAATCATTTGTAGGGTCTATTATGGCAGTGGCGCTACTGGAAATTGACGGCCCTTTCATACCATGGCTACCGTTTTTCCGATAAATCATTTTTATGTACCACAGTAACAGCAAAATCTTAAATGGATTTACTGGCAAATGGCCCCTTTGTTTCATATACTCAACTGAATCCATGGCAATACTATTAATGTATTTTAAACCAGACGAAAGAGTTGATTATACTGGCAGATATTGTCGAAGAAAGCATGAATAATAAATATTAATTGACCAATTTGTTCTAATTTGAAAGTTAATTTTGACGCTTTTGCAATACGCTTCGGTTCCGTTGTTGCACGTGGTGGTAATTTTTAAACTAAATGTAGCCTACATTTTCATCCAAAAATGAACATTGTAGGGATTTCAATTCGAAAGTAACGAATCTTCAGTATCTTAACATAATTTAAAATTGCAAATTGGAGCAGTCGTGATGATTTTAAAAATGTTTAAGAGAGGATACTATGGGGAACAAGTTAATTGTTTTCAACATGTGTTACAGTTGCTCCATTTTATCTAACTATATCCTGGTGGTTTACATTTACCGTAATCTGTTTCTTAGCCAAGGGCCTTTTAGTTATTGTTGTCTATAAGTATCATAATAATAACAACAGTATTAGAATTAAAATCAAAGGTTGTCTGGCACAATGAATTTAGCTACGGAAGAAATCTCCAGATTGCTATCACAAATTTTAATAATAGTGCAATTTCTTACTTCAGGGAGTTATTTTGATCACTTGCAGAGTATTCGCAATGGGTTTGCTAGTATCTATCAAATTTTGTCGAGTAAAAAATATGGCTTTATCTCTTGCTGCTTACAAACTGTTTGCAAAAGTCGGCATATCTCAAAGTATTCCAACAATATCAACTCAATTCTGAATTTTAATTTATGCACCATCCTTTTTTGTTAAAACTGTGCATTAATTATTCTTCACTTTGCGTGTTGTTCAGCGCATATGAATAGGTAAGCAAGAACATATAAAAAAGGATATAAAACAATAATTGATATACAATAGAATAAAGCCCTAATTGTTCCCTAAGGCTATTATGATCTAGCAGAATCTTAACAAAGCTGATGACGCTACGGGTTCTATGCTTCGAAAAAATTACCATTTTTATAGTCAATTAACGTTGGTTTTCATGCCAAGAATTAGAAGTCAGTCTTTTGTTTAAGTGAATGCAATCATTCTCAACATTAGTGGATGATAACGACAGAATGCTAGAAAAGATCATTAAACAACTCTCGGGATATCTGTTGCTTGCCCACATGTGTAAGATCATTAAAATATTATTACAACGAAGAGAAAATGCATCGCTTTACAATGAAACCAATTGTGTCATTGAGATTTAAACTTGTTCTGAAAATTATATTGAAAACAACAATAAAAACATTTCCAAATGGAATCCTACAACTGAGCATCATCTAATATACGTATAAACTTGATAAATTAATAAAACTCGAAAGAAACTTAAGGAAAAAATACGCCCACTCGAAAATACGCAGGTAAAGCGTTGTATTAAGCAAGCTGATAGTTAATGGGAAGGTTATTAATCTTACACTCATTCCTAATCCTTAACAAGTGGCGTTGCTATTTAACAACAACATTGTGAAAATAAATCTTCAATCATTTTGCACAATTGCGAAATGCTGTCTGCCAACAGTAACAAAAGTTTAGATTTAATTTGACTAATTCCAGCCTTGCAATCTTAAAACAAAGCAAATTTTGCAATCAACTTTAGCGGCATGTACAATGGTAACGCTAATTTGAGAAACGATCAAGGCGAGGTGCTTAAAAGGTTAAGATATGTAATTGGGATCGCTCTTTATTTTCTTATTCAAAACAGATCATATTTCAGAGAATAGTGCTACTTTTATAATTTTGTATGTCAAATTGAAACCTTGTGAAATTTCGCCTGTTCATTAGGATTTTTGAATGTGCTGATTAACGACAGAATTTTAAATGTCTAAATAAAGAAAATTTAATAGCTTAAGTACGTAGTTATTTCGCATGAAACTACATCCAATATTCTAAGAGACGTTAATTTATATCAACGTATAAATCTTGTTATAAATGAAGCTATCATTTTTAATTAACCCACGATGTCAAACTCGGCAGCGATCTTACTAATCAGGTTCTCGATGTTAAAATTTTTTGCTGCATCTATTAATAAACCCATATTTTAACCGTTCACGTCCTAAATCTGGTACTATAGTAAATACAAGTTGTAATTATATCCACTGCAAGTCAAGGAAATGAACAAGAAGTGAATACATGGACAGGTTTCGTAATTCTCTTCCTGTCAGGTTAAGGCAGTCATATTTTAATAGCTGACGGACGGATCTTTTATAATAAACTTTAAGTACCTATTCGTATAATTAAATTAATTTAATTTAACTGTAGAGTAGCTTTCCATCAGTGAAAATCATTTCACTTCAGCTAATGTATCATCTCCTTCATATTCTACATAACGCGAAGGTGTTAATATCACTTTATTTCACTTTGGTTCCAGGACTGTTTAAACTGCGTTTAACCATACGTAATTTGGGTTTTAGGCGGACCAATATGTTGACCCTCTTTGTAATTATAAATATAGTTTTATGAGTACTCTGCTCCTATATATAATAAAGGCCAGTGCAGTGAGTCGCTTAGACATTGAACTTGAAATACTGTATAAACGCAGAATTTGTATATCAGTAATTTTAATACAGTTCAACAGCCGCTGTGTTCATATCAATGTGAGTTAGCATAGGCTACAATTGCTATCAACAAAAGGGTTTGGCCTGACCTTACCCACACACCTTGCTCCAACTCCAATCATCTGACAACAAGATTGAACAAGCTCTTAAGTATTTCATACAACAAACTACGTTCTTTGAATCCCTTCCTAAAATGCAATATTGCAAGACCTCAGCCAAAGACTGTTGATCTGCAGTGATTGTCTGCTAATAAAACTTGTGTTAATTGCTCAAATTTAACTTAGAACGTGTTGTTAGTATCAAGAAAAATAGCATACTTGTACTGTTGGGGCAACGGAAAGCAAACGTTTAGTATCACAACTGATTTTGACTAAAAAGAGTTCATAATATTGCCGTAAATATAGTTATTCTGTAACTTTTTATGAAAATGTTAATTGTAACAGAATGGCACTCAATTATATATTACTAAAATGAACTTCCCAGTGCCAAGAATTTTATAAATTAGAGAAATTACACCCTTTCTTTTTTATGGCAAATACGTGGTATAGTTAACTTTTGATCACCTCTATCGTATTCTCCTTAGATGTTAGCTATGATCATTACTATTTATTTGTGTTGCTAACATATCGCTGAATGAGGGAGCAGTATCCGAAAACATTCTCCCAAATGTCTCGACGGAAGATCTTGTTTTTCAATATATTTCGCAGCAACTGATATTTTTATTCCACTCTATATGACCAAGATATCCACCTTCTTTTTTTGCATGGTGCTTTTATTCAATCGTTGCATTGCATCCATGATATTCCCAATATTTTGCTACAGTACCTCAATAGCTAGAACATTTGGTAAGCGTATAAAACATACGAGTGGAAACATTGAAGGGCAACCACTACTAATATCAGTATAGCTTTGACCACTGGTGGATCCAAGGGGGTGTCAATAGGGTCAATAGATACCCCCTTGGGCCTGTTAAAAAATGTATTGAATAAAAAGCTGACTTTTGTTTTAATTATAAACAAAACACCCTTACAGCATATGCCCTTAATTTAAATTTGAATTTCCCGAATGCTTCTTCCACATATTCATTTCTTTTTAATTCCAATAGGCGCAAATTTTCCCTCATTCCTCCGAGGTTTTCGTCGCTCCTCGCTTTCGGTTCTGTAACCAGTCTAGTATCTACCAGTTTCCACTAGACAAAACAATGAACTGCACCTGGTGCGCTGTGACGTATTTTGAAATGTTTGTTTTAAATTGTACGACTAGTTAGTCAATGTTTAAAATATCCAGAGCCCGCAAAATTTCCAATTTAAAGGTGAGTACTCGTATGTAAAACAATGCCTATTTTATTACATATTTTCTCTTTTTTTAATCCATTCCCATGTTTTCTCTTCCCAGTACATTGTGATATAGGTTTCCTAAAATTGTACTTAACATGGCAATGCCATGAGTTGGAAAAACACCACAAATGTTTTTAATAAAATTTGGGAAGAAGTCTTGGAGAAGACTGATCAATTACCGAATAAGTATATTTGTACCATTAGAAACTATTAATAATAATTGTCTTACTTCCGTTTGGCAGAAATATGAACATATATTATATAATATTCAAGCTGTAAAATATTGCTTCAAAAATTCTATCCACCTAGTACCGTTTCATAGTAGGCAGTACCTACATAAACTATTAAGCCCTACTGTTCAACTTAAAAAAATCAGTTGAAAAATCAGTTGATCCCCCCCCCCCCTAGGAAGTCTGGATCCGCCCATGGCTTTGACTAAGCAATATTGCGTTTTACTTAAATGTCGTAATCAGAGGTATTCTGATAAGTAACAAACGACTTCCGGGATTGGACCGCGTCATTATTGAGGTCGAAGAACGTTTCGCCCCACTTCGTAAGGGGCTTCATCAGGAGCAAAAGCAAAAGAGCAAGGTAACTCAACGTGTAAACCACGCCAGAGGCGAAACTAGTTTCGTGCTCTTCTATCCCTTTCCTTGCACGAGTTTCGCCTCTGGCGTGGTTTACACGTTGAGTTACCTTGCTCTTTTGCTTTTGCTCCTGATGAAACCCCTTACGAAAGTGGGCGAAACGTTGAGTTGTTCGACCTCAATAATGACACGGTCCAATCCCGGAAGTAGTTTGTTACTTAATGACGATGGCCGTGACAGCCACCGAAATCATATTCTGATAAAATTAGTAGCGTTCACCCACAAGCTTCCACCCGATATAGTATCTTAACATATGGATACTTAACATTTAAGTTCAGATTCATGTAACAACATACCCTTTATACAGTTAGAAGCGTTGCTAACTTTTGATCTAAGAAAGTTCATTTAACTTTCTGGACGTGTAAAAGGTCTGCTTATCCAAGGATTAGTAGCTAAAGATGACATGGCACAAGTCTGAAGTTGACGTTACCAATCAGATTTTGCAATGGTTCAAATACCAGATAATAGTTATTTATGTATTAAGGGCGTAGTCAATAGATTATAGCACGAGGGAATGTTTAAAGCTCGACGCGAAGCGGAGAGCTTTAAGTTTTCCGAGAGCTATAATCGTGATTAGGCACGTGGTACATACAACGTTTTATTTCATTTTAGTCCTCAAAATGGAAAAAATTCAAGGATTCAGTATTTTGGCTACAGACTACTGCGTCGTCGTTGTGCTGGCGCTGTGCATTTCTGGTGTGCTATGGTTTCTATGCAGATTGTTGGTGTTGCTATACTACATTGTTGGTGCTTGTTATACTGCTTAGAAACTTTATAGGCCCTAGGGCTATAAAATCCATTTTACGCCCTCTATCGAGGGCCAATAAACAAGATTATGGTTCCAAAATGAAATAAAACTATGTATTATCACAGTGGTGAACGTATGTATTATCAGTAACCTTATTTTACCTACCAGTGTAGAAGCTGGTGCTCTGTACGCTTAAGCGTCTGGCGGTGCAGTGCTCAACTTGTCCCGTGTTCCGAATTGTCGCGTGTTTTTTTGTGTCAGATGTGTCTTGATGATATTTTCACCTTGTCTCTTAGTGATGAAGAGTCAACAATGCGATTTAACGACATAACTTAAACATATACCTTTGCAAGGGATATGAATATGACTGTTAGAACCTAAGATGTTAATTGTTTTCATATGCTGGTACGAATATAGATGAGAGGCTCTTCTACCATGTACCATGTATATTACTTCTAGAGAAAGAGACATTTATACGTACTGGGTTAGAAGTTGATTTTTCTCTGACTTGAATATTACAGCCAACAACTAAAAGACCAAGGGATGAAATCTGTTAGATTATAATTTCTAGTTTCATTTATCTGTAAATCACGGATGCGTTCAGTAATTACATTAATTAATCTCCATAAATAATAACATATTAGCAGATATGTGGTACCGCGTGCGCTATAGCTGTTCATGGATCGTTTTCGAATTTCGTCGAGCATAGGCAATCCAACAAACCATTCGATCATGAAATAGCTTTAGTATAGTGTAAGCGAATTGTTTTGTTTGCAATTTGGCTCCCGCCCCGTGTGTCCCCGATTCTGTTTTTCCGCAACCCCCGGGATCCCGAGCCGGCGGCGCGCAGATAAGAGAATTGCACTGTCAAGCCAGAATGATATATTTGACCAACATTTCCATACAACCTCGCGCGAGGATTTCCAATGAAGCGCGCACAGCCCGAACGTGCGTAATCTCTCCAATTCAAATTAACACGCGCTTGGTGCAGGGCGGCGGCGGCTGGGGGCGGTTGAGGAGTGAGTGTGGTTCAACTTATATTTCGATACGATCTGCACACACCTGACGCCTATCCGATACGCTGCAGCGCTAATATATTGCCGTCTCGGCACTAGTAATTTTGAGCATGATCTACGGCTGTGCGTAAGGTGCAGAGTTACAGCTAACGCAAATTGTCCTTCGGTAACGCCGCCAACCCCGAGCATTCCATTTAAAAATATTCGTCGCTACTTAAGGGGGCCATCCAAACGTCATCAAAGGGTGACTATTGCATTTGAGTTCCAAGGAGAACCATATTCTTGAGATCAAGCCTGTGACTGCTCAAAAGTGTCTCCATATATTAGAAACTCTTCTAATTTATTATGGATCTTGGATCTAGTAACAAATTAAGGAATACGGAATTCAATTATTTTTGGGTAAGTTAAAATGGATAATCAGAAGTTATGGGGAGGGGTTTAATCTGCCAGTAACTAAATTTCAGAGTTGGAAGTAATTTTAGATATCAGCCTTAAATTATTCTAATTTCAGTTTTATTCTCGATTTTGGGTGGCATGAAAGAAAATGAGAAAATATGGTTTTTAGGATTAGACGATTTCCATTGCAAAATATACTTCTACCGGGAGTATTGATTATGTATGTAGGCCGCTTTTGTAAAGCACTACAATAGTTAGGTCCACATATTTGGCTATCAAGTTTTCCTTCTTCTAGATGAATCCTTATAAGTTGTGTTTGATTTCACCTATGGTTTTCACAACTACTAGTCTTATAATATTGCGACAAATGGAAGAAACTGCTAGGACTGTATATATTTATAATTTGTTGAAACTGTCCCTCTGAAAACTCAGTCAGAATACCCAAAACGCCCCTGAGTATCACGTTGTTTTCACAGTGCTCTTTTAAAGTTTTCTGCTGGGAACATAAATAAGATTGCGTATAAGAAACGGCCCTGAGCCATACTTCATAATGCCTGTCGCCCTGTATACGACCCAATCGAGCACTCGTTCTTTGGAACACAGTCACAAAGCTGTGCTGTTGTTGCAGCGTATGACTTATGGCATCCAGAGTCCAATATCCGGCAGCATCTAATGGAAAGCTCGAAAGAGCTTATTTTTGAGAGGTTTTGTAATTTAGAAGACCATAATATTGCAGAGATGCTCGCTGGAGTTCACGAGTCATTTCACATCCGTTTCCGGAGAGTGATCTCCGTCAGCAGAGCGCAGGCCTCCTCCCCACCATTCGTCATCATCATTGTTCGTGTTTTGTTTGCCGTCATGTCGTGAGTGATGTGTGCATGAATCAGCGATCGAGGGACGCGGTTCGCGAAAGCAATGGTCTGTGCAGATGGAGTTGCTGAGACCGAGGGTATTACGGGACGTAATGATGTCGAGGTCATTTCACGATCCCTGCACCGAGATAGTTTTAACAAGAAAATTAAACGGCGCATGGAGATATTTTTAGTTTCAATGGCTCACAATTGTGCATTGATATTTTTGGATGAATTAAACATTTACAAATGGTAAAATAGGTAGGTAATGGAAATATCATGCCAACTTGAAATTCTATGATTCCATTTTTATTAGTTGCAGTGGTGTTAAAATCCTGCAACCCCTTATAAATTAGTAAAATCTAATGCACTCCTTTAAAATATTTTTAATTGAAATTTCTGGCCAGGATTAAATAGTTACTTAAATTCAAGAAACTTGATCGAAACTTCAACATTTTTGACTAGCCCTCAACATTTACACAATACATTGTTTAAATGTAAATCTTATTTTAATATTTCCACGTTTTTGTCATAACAATCGCAATAGATTTCTTAGCAATGTCGATTTCCCTTTAGTTATAATTATAAGAATCCGTTGCCAAACCAATCGTTGTTACCTACTTGTTGGATATACCATTCCAAATATATGTAGTCGACTGGTTCCTCGAGCATATACAGTGTGTTCCACTTAAGAGTGTACCACCCTGATAACTTTGTTAGTTCTTATCCAATTCGGACCAAATCTTCCTAAATGAAAAAAACACATTAGGGTCTACTAGTGACCGAAAAAACCATCTGTGATACCAAAAAAAATATTTTTTGAAATATTTTGCATTGCATTTATTTGTGTGAAGTATTTTTCCTTAAAATCAAAATTAAATTCAAATTCAATTATTTTTTATGAAAAAAATTAAGAAAAGCAACATTTAAATAGTTTTTTATTTTGATAAAACTTGATAAAAGTTTTATTATTCGCATAAGTTTTTATGAAACTCCACATTGTTTTAGTATACTTCACAATGCATTCCTATCGACTCCTCCGAAAGTCTTTTCGAAATATATAAAATGTGGTACTTATATGAAATTTCTTCTTTTCTAAAACCTGCTGGCCTTTTTTTACGTTCGGTCCAGATCATTCATCCTTTCCAGAGGTGGAAATAAGAACCATTTTACAGTTACATCAGGTATAAAGGAGAGAGGGCATGCGACAGAAATAGATACAAACAGAAAGAAAAGAAAACGCACCAATAGAAGCTGAAAAAAGGTGAAATTATGAATTGAAAATATAAAATACAATAGACAGGCAATGGTATAGACTATAGATTGAAGAACAGCATAATTGCGACAGCCCAAACAGTGGCGTATTATGGCAGAAGCCTGAGAAGCCCGGGCTTCCGCGAAAAATTTCAGGGGGTGCTAAAATGGAATGAAAAAAATTTTTCATATTTGTCATGAACTATTAATTCCCAGACATGTATCTACTGAAAATAGCAACCTATAATAGGTCATAGCCAATAATTGCTGGATTTTTCGAATAACAAGTAAAATTTGAGGGCAACATTTTAAGAGGCTGCTGGCGGCAAGCATGATCAATATGCCACTGATCCGAAAACAAATAGAAGAGTGAATGGATAAACAATATTCTAAAAGAAATTGAAATAGACATTAAAAAGGATAATCCAAGACAATTACATAGGAAAATAAAAGACACAGTTGTTAAACTCAGAGGATTTAGAAGTAAGATTGAAAACCATTTTAGAGCATTATTGGCACAAATGATAGAAACTGTTGTATGTAAATCAAATAGAAGAGTTAAAATGAGGAAGCAGAAGTTATGATAGAAATAGAAGCGAAAGATGAACCTTGATCAAATAGAGAAGTTGCTAGAATTAACAAGGAAAAATAACTCTTAGTGAAGGCAATATAGTAGCTCAACTGCTCATATACGGTGGATACTCAAAGTGTGTAGCAAAGAAGCAAAGGAATAGTGGTGCTAAGACATAAAAAGTGTGACTAAAATGCGACTACTAGAGAAGAGTTACACTGCTGGATTTAACTTGCATAAGACGCTGTTGAAAAACAGACCACAAATATACTCGGAACAAATATTCGAAGACTATCAACATAGTTTTCGACCAAAGAGAAACACAATCGATGCTATTTATTATGAAATAAATCATGTAGAAGGCAAATGGATATAACACAGATCATCGTATGCTATTTATAGTTTTTGATCAAAATGATCCTGTAAAATACTGAAGTAGCAATACATTTTTAAGATGGAAAAATAGATCCCTTTCAAATAGAGCGACATTCGGATTCAAGCTTTTTGGGAAATTTTGAACAATTTTTATTAGTAACATTTTCCGATAAAAAATGCTTGGATTTTTTATTTTATTTTTTTTTTCAAATCGGATAAAAGCTAAAAATGATGTATGTATGTACCATATTATAGTAGTAGAGGTGGGTTCTTAGTTGTTCGAGGGTATTTCTTCCCTAAATGCTTTGCCATTTCTCTGCGTCTGTCTGCTGATGTCTTTTCCTATGTGGAAAACGCAGTAGTTAGTTGAGCACTTGCTTCTTCCTTGCTCTACATTCTTTGACCTCCAAACTAAGGAGTCTTTTTCTTATTAGACGCGCACACACGCCATATGCTTGAGATCATAATGTTGTTTAGTTAGTAGAACTGTTCTGCTAGGTTAGTTTTTGTCAATACAACCTTTTGGTCACCACTAGACTTGTCAATTTAGATTTAAAAAAAACCAGTCGAACCTAGAAAAAATTGGTAGTAGCACATTTTTTACTTCCTTTTACTACTATAAAGGAAGTATTGGATTCACCCCAAAAATTCGAAATTGAGTTTTCAACAGATCTTCACGTTTTAGAGTCCCCTGATCCCAAAAAACATATTTTTTTTCATTGGTCTGTCTGTCTGTCTGTCTGTCTGTGTGTCTGTCTGTGTGTCTGTGTGTCTGTGAACAGAATATCTCAAAAACGAAAAGAGGTATGGCATTGAAACTTCATATATAAGTTTTGTGTACTATGTAGATGAGACAGCAAGCTTTTGAAGAAAATCGCATAACCGGAAGTAGGTGTTTACTCTTGTGATTTTTTAGTTTTTTTCGATTTTTTCAAAAACGGCTCTAACGATTTTTTTTAAACTTTACATTTTTCTCACATTTTTAATGTGTATTGATGTGAGATAGGTGATTTTCCAGTTGAATACTTCTAAAGTGGGTTTCTTTTGTTTTTTTTTCTATTTTTTTTATTAACTCCTATTTTAAATAAAACACCCGGTATATTATTACATTTTTGAATTCTCCTTAAAATTCTAGAAAAAATTTGTCTCTTCAACTAACACTCGATTTTGTACCGTTTTTGTAGAATTTGTAATTTTTGAAAATTTTTAACAAATGCTTAAAAATTAAAAATGAAATTTTTGACTAATTATAAGATCACTGTAAAAGGAAGTTGTGTGAGTGTATCACACCAGATTTTTAGTACTTATATACGCAGAAAATTATGGCCTAATAAATAGAAAAAGTTCCGGTCTGAGAGAGCACAGCTAAGGTGTAGAGGATTAAAATGCCCAACGATCTATAGTCACTGCAGTCGACTATAAGTACACACCGGATATTGAAGCAGAAGAACAAGGAAATATAGAATTGGATGAAAGAGAAACAGAACACAGTAGTGTTTTGTCCGTCTAGATCTACATCTTCCCTATATATTCTACCTTCGCTCACTTACCTCGGTAGCGGATAGAGTATAGAGGGGGGGGGGGGGGTATTGGTAATATGCTTTGTATGGATCACTCATTTAGTACCGTGAATGCTCAACCATAACAGAGTATTCCACATATTCTTCTCATTTAAGTGAAACAACTGTCTAAATGATAAAAATAAGAAAATTGCCCTTTAATTTTTAGGTTAAGAACCTTCCATGTAAGAAATTATTGCTGAGCATTTTTGTGCTAAGCTAGTTTTACATTTATTGCAGCCCTTCCGGTGATATAGCAAAAAAACGCATTTTGGTGGGAAGTTGGACCCCCCTAACGTTAGTCGTATTCCCCTAGACCGGAACCACTGCAAATACTGAAAAATCTGTTTTAACTACCAATGATTTTTAAGCTCATACTATATTTGACGGTGTTGCCATTTTTTCCAATACATCTTAATAACTGGAACAGCTGAACATTGTAGAGGCGATTTGTTCTAGAAGCTATGACTAGAATCGTTGTTGGTTAATTCATTTCTAATATTTTTTGGGTTGTGCATTTCAATACGGGCGAAGGCGAAGTGCGCAAAAATCGAGACGAATGACAACAGTCTTGGGTAAAATCTACAGTAACATGAGTGAAGCCTGTATTGTATTACATGATTTGTTTAAGGGTTTTGGTTCGCGGGGTTTCTTTCATTGTTCATACTTTCTAGGATTGCAAAAGCGTTCGTCCACTTTTCTATACCAGATTGGTTTCTATACTATAACTTTGGATCTGATTACTGACGTTCAGTTTATATCTGGAACTAGTTAAAAAATCTGAAATTAAACTCGTTAGCAAAAAACGAGTAAATAAAACTAGTCAAAAATTAGAGGAAGAGATGCTACGCCGTTTTGGAGGCATAACATCTCAAGACGAAGCATACGTCAAAACTAATATAATTCATTTTCAAGGATTTCTACTTTTGTTAACGCAAACCAAGATTGATTATGGCCTTTAAACAAGGTGTGCTTTGATGAATGGAAGTTGATTTACGTAAGAAGCTATACTATCCACTGATTGCAGAATGTATGTTTGTGTATGACGTACCATATATTTTCCTCGGTTTTGCTAAAAACGCATCGCTTATAAAAAATTAATCATCAAGAATGTACTATAAGTTGGAAGGAAAGTGTATCAATAGTTCATCGTACTGCCTTTCTCCAGAAATTAAAATTGGACGCACATTGGACAGATTTGTTAGTAACAGTGTAGACGAACTATCAGAATTATATGGCGATGATAGGATCTGCGTTTTAATTATAAGTTAAAATTTATAAGGTTTTTATGATGAAGAAGGTCGTTAATAAAAGGTAATGATAGTCGTGGAGCTCGTCAAATAGCGTCGGCAGTGGCTCGGAATCCTCCTGTCGAACGCCTCTAGCGAAACTGTGCGGAATACTGCGCACCCTGCTTTATTATCGAGCATGTGGATCCCAATTAAGAGGCAGCAGCTGTGAAAATTAATGGAGCACAGCTTTTAAGATGTAATTGGGCACATTCATAACTCCGCCGCGACCAACTGACGGCGCGCGTGCACTGCACTATAAAACAATGACATCCGACCTCTTCGCAGTTTACCTCGTTCTCCGTCGCGGTTATCATTCCGTTTCAATATTTGCTCCCGTTTTAATCGTTCGGCGTAAATATTATTTCGGCGAAACTCTACCCTTGCCAAATCGGCCAATCTATCATTTGTAAGAAAGGGGTGCGAACACTTCTCGGTCTCCCTAATCCGGAAACGATAATTGTGAACAGTAATGGAAATAACAGTCGTTTATGTGTAATCATGCTGTTTGGGAAGTGAAGGGTGTGAGCAAGGGCCGTCACACTAATGCGATTGCCGTTATCCTGCGACGGACTCCGGGACTCCGGGCGTCGGCGTCCACTCATGGTTATACCGCGTGTTGCCGCTGGAAATAACCGAAACAGTAAACATCAGCGCAAAGACGGGAGCAAAACTTCAGGAACAACTGTTTACACTCGAAAGGCGTGGGGTTCGGCAAATTACAGCTTCGATCATTAGCCAGGATTACTCTGTAATAATGGAACGCGGGATGAAGAATGGGAACGGCATTCCGTGAAACCTTACACTGCTGTGAAGGGGTTGACGGGAACAATACGGCACGCTCCATAATGCTGTTTGGCACTTAGAGCGGAATCAATATGTTCCAGATATCGAGAGAAGGTCGTCGAGGGGATGCTTCGTTTATACATTAAATACGAATCCGCATTATTTCGAGTGCAACTAATTGTCCCGCGTTTTGTTGTTGGCTCACGTATGGAGGATATGGCGGGCTTCATCCGGCTCGTGTTGATTCGGTGCTTTGCTATTCCACGCATGGCCTAGCAGACCAACAACAATTTCCTGAAATCTGAAGAAATTGGCCGTGGGGTCCCGCTAACTGTATGATATTGGCTGTTTGACGACGATTTCTATGCGCGTCGCAGCTTACTCTAAATAAAGGGAGCGATCTTTGGTGCTGGTCAGCGTGACGCACTATGATTTGTTCGATACGTGTTCCTCGATAGTAAGTATGATTAGGATCCCTTCGTTTCGAACGAACGCTGACCGTTCGTTCCACCCTCCTCCTCCGTGACGGCGATATATCCGCGATTGTAATTATCCTGTAGAGCTGAATCCCCGTCCCCATCCCGTCCCGTAGCAGATGTCGCTAAGAACAACGGGTCAGCGCGACTCCATCATCGCTCCTCGGGTCGGGCGTCAGCTTGTGACCTCACACTTGCTCATTTATGTGCCGGGAGATATTAAACCGGGAATTTATTGTCGCCTTCGTACCGAGGCTATTTCGAGTACCACCGCACCTATGTTTGCCCTTATTTTTATGGGCGCCTTACGAATTCAATTTGCAATTACTCTTTTGTTTATGCCGGCATCACATGTGTTTGTAGAACCGTTTCCGGTCCACGCCGTAACGACCAACTTCCACTGATGAGTTCGTTTAAATCGGTTCTCCGAGAAATTCGAATTAATGCGAACCCTTCCTTAATCCAGCTTTGCGAAGCGTACATAACTTGTCGCCTGCTGCCCCGGCATGATTAATGTTCGCCGAGCAAATTGTGTAGAAAAACATTGCGCGCCACCCCCGACCCGCTCTAATCTACCCTCTCGCGCGCGTTTTGTCGAAGTAATTTAAATATCGCATTCGCTATATTTATCACGTGTTAGACAAACGTGTTATTGTTTCTGGTCTTATTGTTTTGTTGTATTTTTGCAACTCGATTCTATTGTCGAGTTGGAGTCTCGACTCCAAATCTCATGAAGATGCGTCATCGTTAATGTAATCCATCACTTTTTCACTTCAAGTCCCTTTTTTGTATCATATACTTGCAATGCTTCTCTGATTTAAAAACCATATGTTAGATTGTAATGGGTATAGAGACCAGCGTGGCCATTGTCTGTACTAAAGAAATACGACTTCCGGGTTTGGACCATGTCATTATGTTTCATCCACATCGGGATTGTGAACGCAAATTCCGCTTGAGCTAGTTTTCACCGTTTCATAGAAAAGATAAGTAAATGTCGGATTAGTATATAATTAACGAAACAAGAGAACTGTTTTAAAACTATTTTTCCATCGCCACTCCATCGTGTTTTGTCCTTTTTATATCAGATACTCGTAATGCCACACAGAGTTTTAAAAAATTATTTAGGCTTTCGCGACCATTGTTGTCTATATTGTAACGATTCGGCTGACAGTTATTTGCCCCAATGCCTCGATTATACTAGAAATTCCAGAGACGGCTGCCGGCGCGTGAATCATAGGCTGCCGACGGGCGGCCTTGAACGCAGGTGTACGTTGGTGAATCATTTTCCAGTCGATGCTAGAGCAGCACTGACGCGACACGTCACTGTTGCCGGAAAATCTGGAAGCTTCTGGAAGGAAATTATTGGCCATATAAATACCCGGCCGTCGGACCCGCAGTTCAGTTCTGAAATAATTCTGCGGCAGTTAGAACTCACGTCGAGGCTTGTTGGAAGCCCCCATATAAATAAAACCGCGTGTACATAATCTCTCGTGAAGTAATAATAAGTAAATAAATATATAATCGTTAGCGTTTAAGAGTGATATAAATAAATGTGCTAATCCGTACGTAATAGAAATAAATAATAATAGTTGTTAGAAATACGTGTACCGATAGTCGTTAGTGCTTGAATTAATTTGTAATCTGCTTGATAATTCTCGCATGTGCTTGTAAACAATAATCGTAGTAATTCATTGTGTAAATAAATATTTGAACCCATGTTTGTCGTATAATTTTGAATAGCCCGAACGTTAAGAACGTAACAGTGGTGTCGGTGTGAGGTTTTGTACCGGGGGCTATAAGAAAATTATTGAACAAACATTAAATAAATAAATTGTTAACAAGTGCCGATAAAACGACGGTCAGATAAATAAATTTAAGTGGATAGTGTGGATGCCTTTGACGAGATCTCAAAGCAGCAAAATGGAAGCCCAATTAAGCCAACTTTTGCAACTGATGCAAGTTAGCCAGGACAAGGCGGAAAAAGCACAAGAGGATCTTAGGAAAGAGATCCAAGCTGGGCAGGAGAAGGCAGAAAAAGCGCAAGAGGAACTTAAGAAAGAGATCCAAGTTGGCCAGGAAGAATTGAAAGCCGGCCAAAAGAAGGCACAAGATAAGGCAGAGGAAGCCGCGAAAACACTTAAGGAATGGCTGAAGGCCGAGCAAGAGAAAGCAGTCCAAAAACTTGAGGAAAAATTGAAAGCCACTCGAGAAAACCTCAAGGATGAGCTTAGGGAAGAGTTGCGATCCGGTCGAAAGAAGGCAGAAAAAGCACGAGAAGAGCTGAAGGTCGGGCAGGAAGAGCTGGAAGCCGCAGAAGAGGAAGTAGTCCAAAATCTTGATGGGAAAATAAATGGAAGAGTTCGGTCTCTGTTGTTGGACCTGAGACGCGGCGAGTTGCACGTGGGTGGGGAGGAGCTTTCCCGACACCCAGGAGGAGAGATCGCGGCACAAGTGGTATGGGCGGAAGATGTTATTCTGCAAGGACGAACCGAGAGGGTCGTGGATGCATACCTGGATGGCGATCTCCGGAGCAACGTGGTGCGCGTGGTTGAGCCCGATTATGCTGACATTGCGGACGAGTGCACCCTGGGAATGGATGTTGTGGATAAGTGTGAGTGCGTTTTGGACCTGAGACGCGGCGAGTTGCACGTGGGTGGGGAGGAGCTTTCCCGACACTCAGGAGGAGAGATCGCGGCACAAGTGGTATGGGCGGAAGATGTTATTCTGCAAGGACGAACCGAGAGGGTCGTGGATGCATACCTGGATGGCGATCTCCGGAGCAACGTGGTGCGCGTGGTTGAGCCCGATTATGCTGACAGTGCGGACGAGTGCATCCTGGGAATGGATGTTGTGGATAAGTGTGAGTGCGCTTTGGACCTGAGACGCGGCGAGTTGCACGTGGGTGGGGAGGATCTTTCCCGACACCCAAGAGAAGAGATCGCGGCACAAGTGGTATGGGCGGAAGATGTTACTCTGCAAGGACGAACCGAGAGGGTCGTGGATGCATACCTGGATGGCTATCTCCGGGGCAACATGGTGCGCGTGGTCGAGCCTGATGGTGGCAAGAAGCTCACTCATGGTATCCTGGTAGGGAAGACGTTGATGAAGACTGGGCTTGGGGTCCCAGTAAGGATGATGAACGTCAGCAGGGAACTGGCAACCGTCAGGAGGAACCCAATACTGGGAAGGGGCATGAGCCAACGAAAACGGAAGAAGATAGAAGATTTGGTGGCCCGGTACCAGGACATCGTCGAGTGCGGAGATCATCCCAGCGGCCGTACTGACGTAGGAAAACATAAATCAGTTGAGTTTGGCAAAAGAATCTTGCTGAGGACCGACCATCCTGCTCTGAGATGGCTGCTGCAGTGCGAGAACCCTGAAGGACAGGTGGCTGAGTGGATCGAGCGCCTAGAAGAGTTCGACTTGGGAATAAGTCATCGACCTGGCACAGTCCACCGCAACGCCGATGCGGTATCCAAGAGGCCTTGCCCTGCGGACTGCGGCCACTGTTCGAGATTGGAGAGTCGTGCGGTACCCATTAATCGTACCACTGTGGTCGACGACTCATGGGAGCCAGACGAGTTGCAGAGTAGCCAGGAGAACAACCCCGACTTAGGCGCGGTTATAGCCTGGAAGCAAGATGGCCGTCGACCTACCTGGCAGGAGGTCCCCGCCACCAACGCAACAGTGGAGGCTTATTGGGCGCAATGGGACTTCTTGCAGCTGGACGGCAACGTCCTGACCAGAATCTTGGAAGATGAGGACAGTAGGGCAACGAGATCACGATCGATGGTTCCAAGGAGTAGAGTGGCCGAGGTTCTGCGCTACCTGCATGATTGCTCCTCTGGAGGACACTTCAGATTGAAGAAGACGTTGCAAGAGGTCCAAGAAAGGTTCTACGGGGCAAGCTGCAAAGGTGACGTCCGAGAGTGGTGCCGGAGGTGCGAAGCATGCGCTACGGGAAACGGACCTGTTGGAAGACGTAGAGCTCCGAGGTGGCAGTACAACGTCGGTGGTCCGTTCGAGGGTATAGCCATTGACATCGCCGGACCATGCCCCGAAACCGAAGGGGGAAATAAATACATCTTGGTGTGCATGGGCCACTTCACCAAATGGCCCGAAGCGTACGCCGTTCCGAAGAAAGAGACCGGTACTGTCGCTGATGTTCTGGTGAAGGAGTGCTTCAGCCGTTTTGGAGTCCCCCTGGAGTTACATTCCGACCAGGGCCGGAATTTCGAGTTTGGACCGTTCCAGAACGTCTGTAAGCTACTGGGGATACGCAAGACCCGGACCACTGCCCTCCATACTCAATCGGACGGCATGGTGGAAAGGATGAACGGAACCATGGAGAAGCATCTGGCCAAGGGCGTTTCCGAGCATCCGCGTGACTGGGGCCAGTACATGCACCTGTTCCTGATGGCCTACCGATCGGCAGTACAAGAGACAACCGGCGTCCAGATCGAGGTGTGCTGTTGCGAAGCCTGGAGACCACGGTGGGCTGCTGCTTCTTCAGCCAGTCAATGTGCCAGAAGGGCACCGCCTGCAAGTACCGCCATCGGACCCCCACAAGAGCGAGAAGACAGGCACTCGACGCAACTCGTTCTGGGACAGAACGATCTAAGGCGGGGGCAGTGTAACGATTCGGCTGACAGTTATTTGCCCCAATGCCTCGATTATACTAGAAATTCCAGAGACGGCTGCCGGCGCGTGAATCATAGGCTGCCGACGGGCGGCCTTGAACGCAGGTGTACGTTGGTGAATCATTTTCCAGTCGATGCTAGAGCAGCACTGACGCGACACGTCACTGTTGCCGGAAAATCTGGAAGCTTCTGGAAGGAAATTATTGGCCATATAAATACCCGGCCGTCGGACCCGCAGTTCAGTTCTGAAATAATTCTGCGGCAGTTAGAACTCACGTCGAGGCTTGTTGGAAGCCCCCATATAAATAAAACCGCGTGTACATAATCTCTCGTGAAGTAATAATAAGTAAATAAATATATAATCGTTAGCGTTTAAGAGTGATATAAATAAATGTGCTAATCCGTACGTAATAGAAATAAATAATAATAGTTGTTAGAAATACGTGTACCGATAGTCGTTAGTGCTTGAATTAATTTGTAATCTGCTTGATAATTCTCGCATGTGCTTGTAAACAATAATCGTAGTAATTCATTGTGTAAATAAATATTTGAACCCATGTTTGTCGTATAATTTTGAATAGCCCGAACGTTACCAACGTAACAATATCAATGTTTTGAGCGCGAACCCCTAAGAACCCTTATTTGGCTGTGCTATAGCCTACTATGATCGATTCAAGATACAAATTTTAAGAAAAAAATAGAATACGTGTTTTATGGAAAAAATATACGATCATGTTAATTCAAAATTTTACAATTTCGAGATTACCAACAAACATTTTCTTCAATTCTTTTGTTTTTCGGAAAGCTTAGTTGGTTCCTGAGTGATTTTGAAACTTTTACTAAGCCGTTTTTTTTTAAACTTGTTCAAAAGAATTATATTGTTAGAACCTACATTTTTATGTAAAACATTAAGATTCTGTTAGCAAAATATGAAAATTCGAAAATATTTCTACCATTTTAATATTTTCTATAATTTTTGAAACAAAATTTGTCCTAGGAAAACACATTTTTTCCCTAATAACTAAAGCTAGGATAGTTAGGCAAAATAAAGTCTCGAAAAAGGCAGGCAAAAAGTCAAAATAAAAGATTTAAAAAAGCACTAAAAAGGCAAAAATAAAGTAAAAAAGGCAAAAATAAAGTAAAAAAAAACAAATAAAAAAAAGGCAAAATTAAAAGAAGTTTAACTGAGAAATACAATCGATGCACTTCACAAATCACAATGTTGACACATTCAAAAATTGTGACAAACTGGCTGATTCAGTAGAAAACTTTCTCCTGACAATACTGGTACCCTCATTAAAATTAATCTTAAGAAAATAATCCTTCTGAGAAATTTTCAGCCGGTAACAATATAGGGTTAAACCCACTAAACCTCTACTTGTAAGTGCTTGGGAATAATACTTTTCACAATTTATTTCAGAAATTTAAAATGTGCACTTTTCTTGGAAAATTGCTAGTACATTCTTTTTAAATTGAAAATGTAAGAACTAAATTTCTTAAAATTCTAATTTAATATATCATAAAAGGCACCAAAAGGCAAGAAAAATAGGAAATTCTTCAAAAAAGGCAGAATCCTTAAAAAGGCGCAAAAAAGGCAAAAAAGGCAAAATAAAATTTGCATTTTTGAATTTCACGCATTCTAAAACAGATTTAAAATTGGGTCTGCCTTTTATCCTTCCATTTACTAAAAAAGGCAATTTGCCTAACTATCCTAGCTCTACTAATAACCGATAAGACTTTGAAAGGAAATTTCCGTTCACCTTTGCATACCCGCCCACTATGATCAATTAAAGATGCAAATAAGTGTTTGGCATAATAATAATCGCAATATGGCTAGAATATAAAATCATGTAAATTCTAAATTTTATAAATTTGAGGATTAAAACAAATTTTCTTTAATTTTTTTTCAGAAAGTTTGTTAAGTGCTTGAGTGATATCGAATTTTTACTATGCATATTTCTCTTTGAAAAATGATCCAAGAGAATTATTTTGTTAGCACAAATTTTTATTTATAAAAATGTAAAAATTCGATTTCAAAATATTTTGCAACATTATCACAATTTTTCAAATAACTTTACGCCCTATTTTTGCAAAGGGCTAGAAAGAACACAAAACCACCTAATAACCAATGACTTTTTGAAAAACGTAAAAATGAAAGGAAATTTTCTTTCATAAATATATTACATTATAGTTTTGTCGTTTTATAGTTTGAACATATTTCGATTTATTGATTCCAACAAACATTTTATTTGTCAACGCAATGTATCCGCGATGCTCCTTGAATTGATGCAAGCCTTCGATTTGCGTAGTTCCGGGAATTACTTCTTGCACTCGTTCAATTCGCACTTCGGAACATAAATTGTATAATTCATATTCTTATATGGGTATTTCGCCATTCTGCAAATTAAAATATTAAATAACGAAAATATTAACAACGAACGTTTCGAGGGACAATCTTTCATATTCTTATATGGGTATTTCGCCACTCTGCAAATTAAAATATTAAATAACGAAAATATTAACAACGAACGTTTCGAGGGACAATCTTTCATATTCTTATATGGGTATTTCGCCACTCTGCAAATTAAAATATTAAATAACGAAAATATTAACAACGAACGTTTCGAGGGACAATCTTCATATTCTTATATGCTTATTTCGCCCTCGAAACGTTCGTTGTTAATATTTTCGTTATTTAATATTTTAATTTGCAGAGTGGCGAAATACCCATATAAGAATATGATTGTCCCTCGAAACGTTCGTTGTTAATATTTTCGTTATTTAATATTTTAATTTGCAGAGTGGCGAAATACCCATATAAGAATATGAAAGATTGTCCCTCGAAACGTTCGTTGTTAATATTTTCGTTATTTAATATTTTAATTTGCAGAGTGGCGAAATACCCATATAAGAATATGAATTATGAATTCACGCCACAAAGAAGTTTCAGAGATTACCATAAATTGTATAATTTTGACTGGCTACCACAAATCAATAGTTTAAATAAAAGACTCAGCTCAGCTGTATTTGTAATTAGAAAAATTAGTAGGATAGGTATTAGGTAAGGATATGGCAAAAGCTGTTTATTCTGCGTATTTTGAAAGCATTATGAGTTACGGAATTGAAATTTGGGGTAACAGTTGTCCCGTTGATATAATTTTTAAGACACAAAAACGAGCAATACGTGCCTCGTATTCCTTAGGCTATCTAGAATCATGTAGAAATGTTTTTATTAATAAAATAATCTTTAGTCTCACAAATCTTTATATTTATAAATTAGCACAATTAATATTTAAGAAATTTCGAAAATTAACATGTAACAATGATTTTTATAATTACAAGATGTAACGACGAACTTCGTTTGCCTAAAGTTAATATGTCCTTAATACAAAATGGTGTCCTGTATATGGACATAACATTTTTTAATAAAAGCCTACACATATAAAGAAAACATACGTTCGAGATATTTAAAAAACATCTTAAGTTTTGCCTTCATCAAAATAATTAGTTATTATAGTTTAAATACATTTTTTACAAGTGATGCATCCCAGTCCGTTGCTCGGTAGGAATACTTTTCATTTGTTACAAATTGCCTTTCCCATACCATTAAGGCTTCTTTGTTTTGTACATATCTGATTTTTTCTTTTGTTTTTTTCTTAATATATTGTACATACATTTGGGAAATAAATAAATAAATAATAAATAAATGTTATATAACCAGCTTGTTTACCGAAAGGAGTTTACACTTGATGAGAGGAGAAAGATTTTGATAAAATGTGACTGGAGTAGCCAGGTCTAACTACCCCTTAGACAATTGTAGCCTGTGTCGGGTCACAAGTGAATACACCTCACAGTTTAGAAGTATATTGAAAAATATTAAATAAATACAGTCTTTATATATGATTACATGTATGTCATGTTGTTGCTTTTTGAACTCAAAACCTAATATTGTTATAGGCACAAAAACATGACGTTCGCGTAATAATACTTTGCTGCTTAACAATCTGACATAGTGACAGTATTAAAAATGCGGCAGTCTGCATTAACTTCCTTCTAATCGGCACATGCCGTGATCTAGTTTTTAGTCTACTTCCGCGTCCTCACTATTTCACTTGTATGTATTATCTGTAACCTCATTTACCTTGCGGTGTAGAGGCTGGTGCTTTATGCGCTGGCATCTGGCGGTACAATGCTCAACTTTGGTGCTTGAGCAGCAACCATTGTGTTAGGAGTGTGTCTTGGTGATGTGTTGTTACTCTATCTCTTAGGTCTGTGGTTATGAGTAGAGCGCAGTTAATTTGGTGCCCAACTGTGAATGGTCACACCGAGCCCGATTCCAATCGCCAAGGCTACGGAAAAATTCCGACACCCGCGGGATTCGAACGGAGGACTTGCTTAATGCAAGCCTGGCGTTTACCTAACTGCGCCACGCGGCTTCTTACTATTTCACTTAATTCCACTAAATTGTCTCATTAGTTTGTACACAATATGTGGCAGTTTTTACAGTTGATGAAAGATTTTGCAATATAAAATAGCCAGGGTGTTTCCTGAAAATTAATCGATCATAGTAGGCTCGTTGCTGATATGCAGGTGGAAATAATTCAAATATGTAGGTAGCTTAAGGCCCATAAAAATATAGAAGCTGCTAAGCTTACATCTGTTCAAGTGAAACACACAGTATATTCTTTAAAAATGCATCCACATTTAGCAACACCTTTTTAGAATACGTGAAAGTGTTGCAGCTACCAATTCTTTGTTTATTTAGTGCTGATGATCGTGTAATTAATTAATTGATTTTCTTATTTTATTCTATCACTTGACCCCCAGCATCGACTCACCTACCCCGTGGAATACGCGTACTCCACTTTGGAAACCACTGGTCTATATGCAGTAAAGTGAGTTCGAGTTTGGACACTATTAATGTATAGGTTAATATCCTCATGTCTCAGCCAGTTTCCTAAGACGTTTTCATTTTTGTTGCAGAAGAACTCAGATGTGAAGCTAAGAAATATGAGAATACTATAACTAATCGTGCTGCAACATTATATAACTTAGTTCAAACATATTAATAGCGTGTAAGAACTACTTCAAGGGATATTGAAAAATATCAATGTAGTAGTGTGAAAGATACTGAAGATAGTAATTACAACATTTTTAAAACTTTGTGTCAAAGTTATGGTCGTATTTTATTTTTAAAGCCCTGGGAAATTTATTAGTTATTAAATGTTTTACGACAGTTGTAAATTTTACCGAAAGAAATTAATGTAATACATTAAAAAAATGTTTTTAGAGCTCAAGATTACAAAAGTAAGCAGTTTATGAGTGTCACTATTTTCTGGCCGCTACAAGCTACTATCGGCTAAGATTTTAACAAGGATAAGGCAGTTTTGAAGTTTATGTTATTGAGTTCCATATTGATTTATAAAACAATGAACATCTTTTAAAGATTGCGAATTCCCATTTATGATGTCCCTTTTCACTATCGCGTAGGATGCCTCTAATCACTGTCGTGAACAGTGGCGGCTCGTGGAGAATTTTTTAATGCCAAATGAATGTATTTAAAATACAACTTCCACCCCCTCACAGGCAAACATAGATTCCGATATATCGACATCTAAATATTTCGCATAAAAGTTAGCATCAGTGAAAATTTTTTTAGGTAATGATACAAAAGGGTTTATTTGCAAATAAGTCGATAATTCGTGTATTAAAGTCTTCGATTGAATTACGATAAGTTTTTTCCTGCTTATAACATTTCTAAAGCACTTAGTATTTCTTCCTTCATTGAGTTTTTTAAGTCTTAGTCCTTTTCTACATCGAGAAACATCGCTGCGCTTCGGATGTAGACATAGGTGTTGTCACTAACGCTTCTAAAAGTTTTAGAGTTTCTTGAAAAATTTCGTCTTGTAAAAGAAATTAAAACCGCGATCATAACGCTAATCACTTCTTTTCTATATCCATAAACGGTGTTGACTCCTCGTGAATGAAAATGTCATCTAGTTTGTGACGACAATGATAATATTTGCTGAATAACTTCGTCTAGCACTCTCGTTTTTTGTGGGGAATTGGAAAAAATGAACAGATCCCAAATAGGTGTCAAAAAATATTTGAACTCATCAATTAACTGACGCTGCACTGTTAACGATCACGTTAATCTGATATATTTGAACATCGAAACTGGCTCGAGTGTCGGCGCGGACATGACTCCCATTGAAAGTTAATATATCCTTATCTGTCTACTTACGTCCTGCCTCTGGCCCGCGCTGCAGTGTATAAACTGTCGGAAATCTTCAAGCAGACTATCGTACAATAAAAATTACTCGTACTTTGTTTAAGAATGATGAAAAATAAGTAAAAATTGAATGACTGGTTGGTTATGGTAGAGCCATGGCTCCTTGGCGTCTTAAAGCGAGCTGCCATTGGTCGTGAAATGTGCTTTTGTTTACTTTGCTTTTACATCATCCTCCTTGCGATTCTTCATTGCTGCTACATCATCTTTGTATCAGCGCGGAATACAAATTCGGGGCAAGATTTGAACGTGCAGCAATTGGTTCACAGGAAACCCAATCGTTTCCAGTTTCAGAGTCCATTAACGAATGTGCGAATGTGATGTTTAGTGACAGCTACTCACGATATGCTTTTGTTTCAGGTTTATCAACGCGCGACGGAGGATAGTCCAGCCGATGATCGACCAGTCGAATAGAGCAGGTATGCGTGCACAAATACTTCTTTAAGAGTTTTTACCCCTGTTAAATCGTAAATCGCACTGCACCGGTTGAACGTTTACCAACGCGAACGAGCGTAACAAATATATACCTCCTAAAATTCCGAGAGTGCCACTTTAGCACATTCTCTATGCGAGGATAATTCGCTTGCTTGTATCGACGTAATAATCCGGAAGATGATGAGTGTCGTCCATTAAGCGGGTCCGGAACGAGAGCTCCGGGTGTCTTCCTCCTTCGCTCGTAAAACGAAGCACCTCCCAAGTGCTATAAAGCGCTTTAGTAACCTTTACAGCCCGGCTAGACTGCTGCTTGTACCATCGACGGACGCGATTAAAACTAGACAATAGCCAATGCATCACTGCCTTCCTCCAATTGTCATTCTCTGTTTCGTTGTTTACAGAAAACCGTCAGTAATATAATAATATTTGTACCTCTTGTACCTCTAGTTGCAGCCGAGATTTATAGTAGTCAGTGTTAATTGTTTAACATAAAAACCCACATGGATAAACTGATATGTCAGAATCACAATATGAAAACCATAGATATATTCAATATAAAACGCATGTTGAAAGATACGGACCAATCCCGTATAATGTTAATAATCCGTTGAAAATTACTCCTAAGTAAGAAGTCGTGTATATATACTCTCACATTATCGAGCTGTCAGTTAACTCAGTTTTCCTCGTTTGATATGCTCGACCACAATTAAATTTTATAAAATAAGCCTGTTTCGATATTATTATTTCTATGAATTATGCTGTAGCGATAATAGGCAGCCCAGTTATTTCGAAATCTAGATAGCCAACGTTAAAGGATTCATTAGTTTTGTTCGCATAAAATGTACTTTTATCAAAAAAGCCAGTGATTTCTGTGAATGGAGGCGACATCAATCAAGGTTGTCACTGGGTAATGGCGGTTGCCATGTCCGAGATGAAAGTAGAGTATTAACCGGTCCCTATATTGTTCGCTCTACCACAGATGGGTAAAATTCCGTAGACGGTCGTCGAATTCCTAACTGCTGCTTGAGTGAAATTGTTATTTCATCGGAAAAGTATTTACTTTCGTTGAAAGAGTTAATTTTATTGAGCCATAATTCGGAAACCCTGATACCGAGCCTGATAAAAGAACCGCTGGCTTGAAGGAGCAATAGAATTGTTACTGGGTTTAAGCATCTCATTTTTACCGTCATGACCATCATTCCCTTTATCAGTTTCCCATTTAGTGTGAGTATAAGCAAATCTATGTTGACAAGAAAATAATTTCGATTATAGTAGACCTCGTAATATATGCACAACTTTCTATGTCATGCTAAGAGGAGATCTGGATGATACGTGTATACAAAGAATATATATTTTGCCATTTACCTGTTGATCTATATAAACAGTCTCTTTGTACATAAATACAGTTTTTCCTATAATATATACATATTTCACAAAATTAGTTATATATGTATATATTAGATGGTCTCTAATGAATTTGGTTTCCATTTGTACCGAGACCCGATAATTTGATAATTTGCAACAATAAATATCCATTATCCATGGTTCAATTAACTTCTGATAATCCTTCATATAAACAGTATCCTAACTGGAAAATTACTTACGCATTTCGTATAACTTGACTTACCGTTAAAAATAGTGATAATGCATGTTCTAAGAAGGAATTGTGTAAATTTCGTACAATAGTCATTAAAGATGGAAACGGTCCCAATATTGGGCAACTTTCGCCACGATTGGTTCTTTGATACGTCATAGAGAAAAGTTGGTCGGTGGAGTATATAAGTGCTCTTTCCGGTGGTATCGATTTTCGTGTTTTCTGTTCTGCTGGAGACAGGCGAAGAGAAATTGCCAAAGCCATTGACCTACGCGGGCCGATCCATCACGCGCCGTAGACAATCGGGCAAGGAACCCTCTCTGACAGCCTTTACGATCGAGGGAGAGATTTTCACTTGCTCAAATGAAACGTCGATGCAAGGCCTGACTGGACTCGTAACTAACCCAAGTCTACCTCCTTATTTATGATATCGGCGCCTAGTGCAAAGTCGTGTTCGCGTCGCGTGCACTACGTTTCAATTAACCACTTTGGTAAGCCGGTGCAGGGCGAATTGGAGATGCTGCAGTCCCAGGACAGTGTGTGACCTTCCTAATCAGTTTTCTCTCCGCACGCAGGACCTAGTGGCGCGTACAGTCCGGACGCTACCATGGGCTACATGATGGATGGACAACAGATGATGCACCGGCCGCCCGGTGACCCCGCCTTCCACAACCAGTACGCGCACTACCCAGCGGAATACTACGGCCACCATCTGTGAGGTAAGTTACACTCTAGGTAATTATACTGTGAAGGGATAAAATCGGTATCACCTTAATTTAGCGACTAAGAGTTGATACAGGTGTTACAGATGGTTCTATAAGTTACTGCTAAATGTATTCTAACCTACCCGTACTCTGAAGAACAATTGTGGTGTAGTTAAGTTAATAAGGTTATTGTAAAATATAATTTAGATTGTGTTGCAAGATATACAGGGTGTCCCATAAGTAGATCGACAAACTCTGAGAGATTATAAAAGACACCAAACTGAATAACGTTTTGGAATTATGGAGTTCAGGTGACTAATGTGTCGTTTATGATCTTCGTTACAAAGATTAACGCGACGAAGCATGGACTCACGCATCCGTTCAAATAGTCTAGATATACGTTACCTGTGCACAGGTTGCATTGACGCTGAATCAGCAAATTATTCTCGTTGACAACTGGAGTCACGTATATGTTCCACAGATTTAATCGAATTCTCGATGATTAAGGTCTAGAGACTTGTGAAGGTCAACCTCCTCTTCTAGGATATGAGGTTAAAACACTATGGAGTCACATTTGAATACTGACCTATGCCAGTATCTGCATCAAATGTTTTCAAAACAAAATCTTACTGACGCCATTGTAAACAGATTGAATAATTTTAACCTTACGATTACCATAGCACTTTTGCAGATACGGATTTACTTGCAAAAGTTGCAAATTGGTGTCCTCTACAAGCTTTCGAAGTTTGTTCGTCTACTTATGGGACACCTTTAGCATTACTAACTATATTCACTTAGTAACTAACATAAAATTTTTATTGTGTTCTTGAAATGTGGTAAACAACCATATAAGGAAGTTCAACTAGTATAGTCAGCAGATTCTAGATCATTAGTTTGCAATTTCGAAATAGTAGACAGACCAGAATATAGTTAGGGTTACCTTGTATAAAATGTCATACTAGTTTTCTTTATTGTAGATTATGTTATAAGTTGCTCAATTTTATTGTGTTATCCATAGATAATAGTTCGTAATACAGTAAAGTACAGGCAAATTCGTCAGTTAATTTTCTTAAAAACCCGCATTTTTTATAACTGCAATTTCGAAGTAGGTAGAACAGAATATAGTTAGGTTTTATAGGTTCTTTACATTAACAGCATTTTTAGCTTTGTTGTTTAGTTTATGTTATAAGTTGTTCGTTACTGATTTGTTTGATATTCACAATATTTCCTAATAGGATCAAATACTGATAAGTTGCTTAATTAACACTTTCAAAATTAGCCACAATAAAGTAAGATACTAAAAGTTAATTACAGTGAAAGTTTTTTTTTTGTTTCAAGAATTCGATCTCCAGCTTCTATATTTCAGTTTTTTCTAATTCACAGCAACGAAACTGTCAATATTTCGAAATTTGATATGGTTATAAGTAAGATCAGTTGCCCAAAAACAGTGTATGCAATTTTTCGTTTCGTAATTATCAATACAGTCCAATACGGAATTAAATAGCAGTAAAATTAGCATCTAGTTTTATTTCTTGATGAAATCTTGAACTAGAACCAATTGAAATATATTTTTGTACGATCGTGCAAATAGTGTTATTTATACAACAAGTGCAAAGAGTGTGTGATTATTGCACGTGCGTCAAGTACCACAACACTTTTACAAGTGTTTTATACAACATTTTTCTACAATAGTACAACGATGATAAAAAATACAATTATGTTTGGGTGGAATGTAATAAAGTGATACTTTGCACTCAAAACAATAAAAGAAAATACAAAAATGTTTAATAAAGTGCTGGCAGAGTGCAATAAAATTATTGCACTGTGTGCATTAAAGTGGTACTTTTTACATTGTGTGCGTTAAAATGGCACTTTCTGCACTCAAAACGATACATGAAACTGTACTTTATTTCACTGTAGTAGAAAAAGTGTTTTTCGATTTCTTTCAGTACAGAAAATGGCCTTTTATAGCACAGTGTACGGTAACCTTTACTTTATGTACCTCTCCATATACTAATATTTGGTTTTGAATTATATTTTCTACTTGGTCGTTTATAAATATTACTTCTATGGGAAGATCGATAATAGTGTACATACACTACAGTTGTAGAAAGTGTCTTTGCTGAACTCGTAGGCTTTAGACGCTCACTTAACGGCTCATGTCGCAATCTGCTTACTTCCTTTCAACAAATAACTGTTAATACGGGGCGCGTCAAATAGTATGGCTGTTTTAAATATTTTATACTTAAATATGCTTAAAGTAGATGCTTTTTTCATTGTGTTCAAGACACTCGAAAAAATTAGCATACGGTGAAAGATTTTTCGGGAATCTCGTCAATTCGTACTGGAATTTTAAATTTTTTTTATAATCCTTGTTTTTGTAAATACAGCTCACTGTTTGTACATGCATAATCGTAGAAAAACGCATGAAACATCAGTATGCCATGATCTTTCAAGGACGTACACCTCTCAAATGTTTATGGTCACTTTTGTGGTAGAGTATTTTTGATTTTAAAGTGACGAATTATGCTACGTGTCAATAATGAATCAGTGTTCCTTTTTAAAACCAAATTTTTCAAAGTCTACCTCTTGCTTTCCATTTCTTATGTACAAATTGTTTTAAATACTATTTTTAGACAAAATATAAAATTGCTCGTTCATTGTGACACGTAGTGTTATTATAAAAGGCCGAAAGTTCAGGCACTGCTTTTTTTAATAGACAGGTGTTCAGGTACTGTAAAAGTACAAAAGAAGCGTTCATTTTTAAACATTTCGTAATGAACAGTAACTTACTTTACAATCGTTAAATTACTAGAATTACATTTTATTACAAGTTCTTTTTAATATGCTTTTTGGATAATGATTTGTATATGATTTTGGAAAATTACCTTTCTACATCTGTAGAAATAATTGGGGCATATTCAAACTTACAACGTCCTTCTGTTGTATATGCTTGAGGTCTAGTGCCTCATCATTTAAAACTTCTCAGTGAATCATTTAATCCCCGCAATGAATGGTTTATTACTTTCATGCAGGTAGGTGCCGAGACCTTCAAGGGTGGGTTCAGCTCTTGTTAAGCTTTTACTACATAACGGGTGTCCCGCGGCAAATTTCATTTTTAAACTTGAAATAAATTTTTTATTTCTTCAAGTATTTTATTGAAAAAAATTACAAAATAGACCTCAATCTTTGGGAAATTATTTGTGAAACAGCACATCCACCAAATAACGCCCCTCACGTTGTACCGCCGCTTCTTCCAAACAAACTTGAAAATTGCGTATCACACGCATAAGCATAGCACGTGTAATTCTACGTATTTTGCGGGTGATGTTCTGCTTTAACACATCCACAGTGGCTGGTGCATTCTCGTAAACTTTTGATTTGAGATATCCCCACAACAAAAAGTCCAAAGGAGTTAAATCAGAGCTTCGCGGAGGCCAATTTAGAGTCCCGCTCTTAAAAATTATGCGATTCGGGAAAAGTCAGAACGATACCTGGAAATGATCAGTAACTTTCTGTGGCCTTCTCTTCGTCGTCGGATAATGTTTAACAGAGGTCAAGATATCTGATTTATGCAAGATAGGGCTACTCCTCATACTGCGAATATCGTAATGGCTTCGCCAACTTTTCCCGAATAGCATAATTTCTAAGAGAGGGACTTTAAATCCCCCCCCCCCCCCGGTCTCAAATCAAAATTCTACGAGAATGCAGCACCCACTGTGGATGTGTTAAAGCGGAACATCACGCGAGAAATTCCTGGAATTACACGTGCTATGCTTATGCGTGTGATGCGCAATTTTCAGGTTTGTTTGGAAGAAGTGGTACGACGTGAGGGGCGTCATTTGGTGGATGTGCTGTTTCACAAAGAATTTCCCAAAGATTGAGGTTTATTTTGCAATTTCTTTCAATAAAATACTTGAAGAAATAAAAAATTTATTTCAAGTTTAAAAATGAAATTTGCCGCGGGACACCCGTTATAAGACAGGAATTTCTGTCGGTATTTATTCGAAAAACCACTATCGAAATTAGCTCTTTTCGGCGTTTTTCGGCATATTTAAGATATATTGCTTTAAAAGTAGAACCAAACAGGCGTTTACACTGCATTTATGTAGGAAAGTCAGACATTCTAAGCATTTTTCCTAAATTTCGGGTCTTGCAGACAAGTTAGGAAGTGCATTTTGAAAAATGTATAGCAGGACATTTTAGAGAATGCGAATGTGGGCATATTTTCATGGTTGATGTACTTGTGTTATGAAATACCCACGCTTAGTCTCGATGACAGTAGCATTTTATCTATCAACTTTCTGAAATGCTTTAATTGATTGATCTTTTCCATACTTGTGAACATGTAGAACCAACAATTTGAAAGTTTGGGAAAGATGTGTCATTATGATTGACATCTGTAACAACTGTATCAACCCATGTTTAACGGCCCTGATTTGTTTACGTTTTTTTGCTAAGGGTTTGTTTCTTGTTTCAGGTCACATGTATACAACGACAATGAACATTGAAATACGCAACTTTTAAATGTGATTATTCTTTGTACAAAATGTAAATGTAGTGCCCCAGTGTTTAGTTAACGGAAAGGATTTGTACAAAAGTATTAAGTGCATAGACAACAACTCGTGCGTTGATTGTACATAAATGGTGCGAGCCGGCCCCGAAGCGGCCACGGACTCCTTAACAATGTGTATACACTGTACATGAAGACTCTGGGACAACCCGCCTTTAAGTGATGTGGTATCGTAGCTTAGATCTCTCGATGTTACCTCCTCACCAACACGCCCGTTCGACGCGACCGTTCGTTGGAAGTCGCCGTCCTTCTGCATGGGTCGAAGCCACGCTGCAACAGTCGGTCGCGACGACGTCCATCATCCTCGGTCCTTCTACTTCTGCCGAACCGACTTATTTAAAACATCTTTGCGTACAAAAATATTTCGAGGTTGTGCTGTTGTAAAAATAATAGTTGTTATATCTGTTGTGATTTTTTTGCTATTTCTTGAAAAATGACCCGACCCTTGTCCCAATACACGATATACGTAAGTTACTGAACCTAGATGTGTTATTCTCACGACACGACTAGCGTTATATCAGTACACATCAAGTATACAGAATGTCGCAAAGTCTCAGGTGGTTTCATGGCTGAACCCAGCATACCAATAGAAAATATTATCGTACATGCATTATTTATCCACATAGACTGTGCTGTATTCTTGCCATCACGGGCGGTTGACTGCCGAGTTGTGTCCAGGAGCGCGTCTTCAGCCTGCACGCGGACGTCGGCTCCAGGTAATTAGCTTCCTTAAAATGTTATTTTGTTATTTATGTTGTAAGGTTTGTGAGGTAACCATACGGAAAGCCGACGTCCGCCTGCGACTTCATTAGGACCCTTTCTACCGCCGAGTTGGTATACGAATTTGGTGATGTTATAGTCATTAAAAAATTTATATTTAATAGTTAAAAGTGCGAGAGGGTTCAACATCGTAGTACTGGCTGAATGCACTCCCGCTTGCCTTTTTTGTTGATGTCGTTACCCTGGCAAGCGGTTGCAACCGCTCGTTGGGCGCGGACAAGGCAACGCCGGCCTGACTCTTGTATACCATTTACTTACAAGACATTATAGTTTTTGAATATTTATTGCAATATATTGCCTGTGCTGTTGACGTATACTAGCCGGCGGCCTTGTCCACGAAACGTGGCTCTTGGGTCGACCCATAGCTACAGTTCGGGATGCGTAGTGCAATTTGTTATTTAATATTTGTTGGTACGCGCCGTGACCCCTCACGGACGCCGTCCGTTTTTAGTCCCGAGCTGTACGTTGGATCGGCTTGAAAGAAGCATCGTGGGCCTCTTGCAAGAGTTAAATACCTCCAGTAATAATATTGGCTGTTCGTTTTAAGTGATTTCCATCATTGTTCGCCTTATCCAATGTATACGAAACTAAATCAATACAGATCAATGAGAATATCGTACCTCTGTGTTATGTATGAGAGGAGACTTTATTGTGTTCTGCTTTTTAATGAAAGTATAATATATATATAATAATAATAATAATAAATGATCATGGGACGAGATACCTCTACACTAATTTGGTAACGCTGTGTCCTCTGTATAGTGTTTTTTGAAACGTGAGCATTAAATGCTACATCTTGTGTACTTATACTACTGTATTTATTTTTAAAATATCCTCACCCACTGAATATACTAAACACAAAGAGCAGTAATGTGTTTTTCATAAATACCAAACGCAAAACACAAACAGATATTCTACACATATACATTCGTCACAGCAGTTTAAAGATTTATACTGACCTTCTTACGTGACATGGTTATACAGAACACAGTTATAGGGCAACAATTAACATCAAGATTAAAATAGGTGCACCTTAATACAAAAACAAGTGAAGATATCTAGATCTCAATAAATTCACTCCACACTTAACCGCGATGTAGCAGTTTCTAAAATTAAATTAGAATATAAAAATGTGCATCAGTCTAAATAAGTTTATGTAAGTATTAATGCATTATTTTACATCTTTAATAAACAAGATTTATTTGCAACAGTAAAATTTTACCTATTAAATATAAATAAGAAAATAAAACAAGCACTTAAGTTACGCACAGTATTTGCAATTCAAAATGTAACTTAAACTGTATATTTTGCATTTTAAATATTCTGAAACAAGAGTTTGCCCGTAAATACTTAAGAAAACTTGTACAATATAACACAACTTGAACCACTTAAATCACAAAACGCAATTCACAAACACAAAGTAATCAAATTAAGTGTTCTTAATCTCAAGTGTAATTATTAATATATTGTGCAAAGACAGATAATTTCGAGTCACAATTGATTCCAGTAGCAAGCAAGGAAAACAATATTCACGTTGGAGAAGCATGAGCTGACAGAGCAAAAGAAGTAGAGCATGTAGCAGGTAAGTTCATCAGATTTGAATGACTACTAAAATGAACCATATCAATGTAGAAGGATCCTCAATTTGGGTTTTTGCAAACACTAAAAATTTACCTCAAATTAATACATGGTAATTAATCAATTTTGAAAAATTTCACTCAGACAATTCCACTCTTGAACTTAAGAGCTACAATTTAATGGTGTTTAGGCCCGAGAGTAGAAACGTCAAGTAATGCCCGTGGTGCATACAAAGTTTTATGTCTTACCAGTGTTTCTTAATAACCTAAAAATGGATTGGAAAGCGTACCTATATTGGATGATCAACTATTGCTGTGAACGCATTGACCCATCGAGGTACGTAATTGGTCAGAAATTTGACGATAACGATGAGTGGGCGTTATGAATTATAATGCCAGCATGAGCGGGAGTTATGAACTATAATGCCCCGGTTGTTATGAACTTATTTATATATTTCGTATCACAGGTGTAAACAACAAATAATGCACTAGTAAGACACACATTTGCTTTTATTACTACTTGTTAGTGAAGCCCTTACAATAGTTTGGAAGATGAAAATGATTGCCATGTATATTAAACGTACGCTTCTCGTATTAGAAAAATATAACATGTCTTATCTAATTGTCACTCCTGGCATTGTGTGTCGGATATCTGACAACTCCTTTGAATAGTCAAGCAGAATTAGCGAAATTTAAGAATTACAAGCAAATTGCGCGCTACGCGCACGTGAAATAGGATACGCGAAAGGCCAAGATCCTAGCCGAGCGCTAAGATAAGAAAAACAAAACCTAAACAAATATAAACATCTGTGAAGCCGGAACGTGAGATTTTAATTTGTGTTACAGACACACATTAAGGAAAATTATAGATGTAGCAGTAATGATGAATTAAACCAACTGATATATATCTGCTCTTTGTTTTTTCTCGACTTTTATAATATATATTATTGCTAGAAAAATTTACAAAAAGGAGTATTTTCTATTATTAGCCACGGAGCAAATAACATTTTGGCGCCCCTTATGCTTAAACTCTCGCAGTGTGCGAAGTTAGGTATTCAAGAATGTCGGTTATTGCATGGAACGCGACTTTCGCATCGTGTTTTTTTTTAATTGATAAGAGACAACAAAATACAAGGAAGAAAAATAATATTTAGCCAAGCTACTTTTTCAACTTATAGGTAATTAAGTATCATTTGGAGACATAAATGAACTAAGGTAGTTTTTTAGTTTCAATTGAGTAGTTTCAGTTGCAAATGACATAAATAGTATATATCTGAAAAGCTATAAATACATTCAACTGCACATTTTTAAATCTATTATGAGAATAAAAATGTCAAAAAAATATTTAAATCTTGTTTGCATGTAAATGTGTTTGATACATTTTCTCAAATTCTTGCCGCTTATTGTTGAAACAGTTTTACCAAATAAACATGAAAACTTACCTGAAAAGCACATAAGCTGCAGTGTAACCTATTTTGTTCAAATTCTACGTCCAGGGACGGCCTCACAACAGTTTAGCGGCCCTGGATCGTGAAAATGGCAGGCCACTTATTAATTACTGTACAGATGTGTACACGACCATGAGCCCCCCAGCTCACCGCAAACGAAACACTTTTTGAGGGTTTAAGGTTATTGTAATTTTGAAGTATCAGAAATAGCTATTTCTGTATCAAGAGCAAAACATGGGTGCTTATGGCACGTGAGACAAATTGTGGGTGCTTATGGCACGTGAGACGAATTGCCTATGAGGCGAATCGAGTTGGATAACATGCCAAGTGTTCTATACAAATCATTGCTACAATCCTTTTCTAAAATGTCACCTTTTTAGTTGTCATTCTTAATGAAAAAATGATATACAGTGGAACGTCTATTTAACGAAGTCGCTCAGTCCAAGAAAAAAATCGTTGAACGGAAATTTCGTAAAACAAATTTATTTGAAATGTTAGAAATGTAGTACCTAATTGCCTAAAAACTGAATTTTATTTATATGAACAATTTATTCCCTATTTTTACATAACCGGTACTTGTTTGAAAATCGTAAATAAGGAATAAGAAAAGGTTTTACTCCATTCTGAGTTCTGAGGATTAGTTATGGCAACAATATCTGGTGTCTTCTATTAAAGCTCATAAATAAAAGACTAATCCGTTACAAATGAACTTAGTAGGGTATGGTATTCATGTCAAGTGCTGGTTATTTTAAACCTATAGAGATGGAGTTCCAAAAATTTGATTCAGACAAAAATTTCGGACAGGTTTTATAAAAATTAGCCGATATTTTACTTCGCTAAATGAAATTTTATTTCGTAAAATAGAGTAAACATCATATAGTAAATTATTCAAACGTCAGAATTCCTGTAAATAATTCTTTAAACAGAAAATTTCGTAAAACGCAAGTTCGTTAAGAAGTTTCACTGTACTTTTATTCACTAATTAAAGAAGTTACTTTTTAACGTTGCCATTGGTGACGGGAAAATAATTATTTATGGTACGGGTGTGTTATGTTACAAAAATTATCCACCAGAGAAAAGTTGATCCCTCGAGACTGTCAGGCCGAGAGGGGTCTTTTCACAATAAATATATAAAAACATAAAGTTTTTATTGACAGCCATGAAAAGTCATAGTGACAAATTGGAAAGTACTAAGAGATCAAATAAATTTATAATTAGAGTCGTCTGTGGTGTTATACGTTTGGCAGTACTGAAGAGTATTGCCAGTTTATATCAAATTAAGTTCTCTTTGTTATTTGACACAATCTGACACAAAACTTAACCTGCAAATCTCGAATTTGACATAGCTTGTCAGTGCTACCAACAATACAGTAGTGTGACAGAGTTTTATCTCACTAGTGGGTTATGGGTTTTTACCTCACTAGTGGGTTATGGGCCACTTTAGAGGTCTAAAATCGTTTTAGTAATAGGTAGAAGATGAAGGTTTTTTTCACCCGTAGCCATTAATTTGTTACTCAACATAACCTGTTTGTCCTAATTTCTACTGTTACCCCATGGAACCTCTTTTCGCATACTTCAGGGGGTGTGAGCCTCATTAACTTCAATTAAGCGAAACCAAAACACCCGGGCAGAAATTTTAACTCTCGACCGTATTTCGTTGTTGCGTCAGCTGCAACGGCGGATGCAACTCGCTCATCGAGGCTCCAAGTCAACATAACCTAATATATATAAAATATTGTATTACAAAATTTGAAAAAAGTTCGTAAAACATTCCAAAAATTAGTGTTTTTCCTTCCTTCATCTAAAATTCTAAACGACGAAGGAAGTATTGTAATCGTAAAAAATCACCGAGATTTCTTCAGATCTTCATGTTTCAGAGCTCCTAGACGACGAAAAGTTTTCTCAATTCCGTCTATCTTTCTGTCTGTCCGTCTGTCTGTCCATCTGTTAACGGTAAAAACTATTTGTTGGAGGAAGACGATATTTCCCATGCGCATTATATGTCTGCCTTGCACGAAGCTGAATATAGTTTATGTCAAATCTACAAAAGGTAAGCACCTTAAAAAATTAAACTTTGCCTATTTTTGCTTCAACTGAGGAATAGATAAAAGTAATAATTTGCACATAGCTCAGGGCTTGATTCTTGATGAAAATGGGACCGAACAGGTACAGGATATGTTGTAAAAGAGACAAAATTGGCAACGACCAGCGGGTAGTATATAATCTTGCCGCGATAAATGCGAGGCGTTCATTCATGGTCGAATGGGACTAGGGGCGAGTTGCGCCAGAGCTGCTGGCAAGTGTTTAAATCGCTCTCGTAGGTGATGCAATCACATTGAGTTCGAATCCCACCGCCTGCAATGTTTCTTTACATATTTATCTCACTCGTAGTAATTGTTCTACTCGCTTCTCTCGTCGGACACCACTTACAACTTGTGAAAAACATCCACGTTTTGCACTTTGTTACATAAATAGCTATTATTACACATCACCAATGGCAACATGCAATAGAAACATTAATATGAATTTTAAAATTAAAGGTAAACAGTCACTTTGGACACTAAAAACTGTGCAAAAAGTTGTTAATTTCGACCCGATCGCAAAAAAAATGTTTGTATTGCTACATAAACTCAAAAATGCCATTCTCAGATTTCGGAACATCTAAATTGTATTTCTCTGCATTTTGGTCTTCTTAGTACACATCTTGTTTTGCTATGAAATGTTTTTTAATTTTAAATATAACATTCTTTTAAAATGCGACAGTCTTTGGACAATGGGCAAATATTTAAATAATTTAACTCACATTCACTCACTTGCATTTTATAAGAATCCCTCTTCAACGATTTGGTCATTTATTTTATTACTATGTTGGGTATTTAAGACGTATTTTTTATTGCCATCAACAAATATTGAAATGATATCACTGGAAATACTCCTTCGCCTAGTTTTCACAAATTTTAAGGTCAAACAACTTCTTTCAAAAGCTACTGTAGGCTTTGCTATCGTTTAAATTCTATTTTATAAGTATACTGTAAGAACATACTGTACAGTTCTTACAAGATTTTGAAATTTTGTAGATTTTAAAGTTGCCGACCTCTTCTTCAGAATCTTGTTCGTCATCATTTTCAATTGCATAATATTGATCTTAAACGTCGGTAATTTTTTTTTAGTTTCCCCCTCTATTTGCAAAATTCGTTAGCCCATCTACACTAACATCCGTCAAACAGCTGGCGCCTGTCTAAGTTGGTAGTTTTGATACGTATATCGTCTGCAAATAAGTTTTTCGCCAGGACTGGAAAAGCGTTACAGAGAAAAATACGATTTTTCTGGTTTCCAAATTTTCTAGGAAAAACTTTAGATTTAGAAGTAATTTAGAAATACGCTATCTCAAAGTAGAGTATTCAGACTAACCAATATTTTTGAAAATTACAACTATTTTAATTTTTTACTGAAAAATGGGTATAGATAAAATTTAATTCCTTGATGCAATGTTATTCATCTTTATACACTGTCCCCGGATTGGGTTACAAACAGGGAAAAAAAGTTTATTTTTGACTTAAAAAAATCACTGTTTATAAAAAACCCTGCTTGTTCTCAAACTAAAAATGCACTTGCCAAAATTTAAATATCTCCTTTCGTATACGCGGGAGGTTCGAAAATATGAAAATGGCTTAAGAATAAAGTACCCTTATTTTTCAAAATATACAATAATGTTAATTGGAAATATTTGTTATAACAGTTCTATTGAAAATTATAATTGCTTTGAATTACTATTGATGTTTGGATCGCGTATTATTAATTTTTTAAGACGCCTGTGTTTTTGTTGACATAGACATGAGATTTTTAGCATCAACTTCGGGTCACATAAATTTCAGGTTAAGTGAACGAAACTGAAATTCGACAATACACTCTTATCGTATCCGTCAATAAATTAACTTTGAAGTATTGCGTTTGGTAATTCGCAGGGTAGTGGAAGAACAAGAAAAAACAGTGAGAATTGTTTTTTAGAGTAGGTGGCTGTGACTTTCTATTTGACACCTACTTTTAATTCTAAGCAAATTTTTCAAATAACATTTTAGTATAGTTTGAAAAATAAGGGTGCTTTATTCTTGAGCCATTTTCATATTTTCGAACCTCCCCCTATACAAAGAGAGATATTTAAATTTTGGCAAATGCATTTTTAGTTTGAGAACAAGCAGGGTTTTTATAAAGTGATTTTTTTTGAGAAATCAAAAATAAACTTTTTTTTCTCTCTTTGTAACTGTATACAGAATCCAAAAGCTATAAATTTCCAGAAATAAAAAAACTTTTTCCTAAATTTTGAAATGTTTAATACTAGTATATTGTCCTTAGGGACAAACATGAAGCTTTATGTTGTGAGGCTGGTAGCTTGGTTGCCGAACACAGAGTAAATTTTCATGAAAATCCATCTGTAACTTGTATGGAACATACGTACATAGGTACATACCGGGAAATGAATTTTCGCCCAGTTCCCTTCGCTCGGTCAACAAATAATAATGAAATTATATAGAAATGTTTGAGTTTTTTATTTTTGATTAGACCGATAAAGTAGCAACAGTGGTAACTTTAAACTTGAAAATAAATTACTTTTTCTTTAGTGGCCTTTAATTTTGAATTTAAATTAATTTATATACCGGTTTGGTATTGAAATTGCTATAATTTTCAAAATTTTAATTTTAAGTTTGTAGAATTTCACAGCACTTTTTGCCAGTTGCATTTTAATAGATCAATTAAAAATTAGTTTATTGGAAATTTTATAGTATTTTTTTGTGTTAAGGGCATACTCAATAGATTATAGTAAGAGGGACTGTTTAATTTATCATCTTGATTATTCCCGTGGTACATCCAACGTTTTATTTTATTTTGATTATTAAAATGGACCAAATTGAAGGATTCAGTGTTTTGGGGCAAGGCAACTATGTCATCGTTGTACAACGTCTCGTTGGACAATTCGTGCAGCGTGCCATAAACATATACTTTTTTCTTTTGATACATAGATAGCTATTGCTGTACTGTTCAGAAATTTTATAGGCGCTAAAGTAATAAAATCCAAATTACGCCCACTATAGAGCGCCACTACACAAGCTTAAGGGCCCAAAATAAAATATAAATAAGTACACTACTTGAAAAATAAAGTGGTTAATTTATTTCAAATTTGGTAAGTTTATAAAGCTGGTAGACCATTATTTCGCCCAAAATTTAAAGGTTTACAACGTTAGGTCCTATAGAGATGGCTAATGTGTAAATTTTACAGGTCTGTAATTACTTCTAATACGAGTAATCAGTCTGAATCGTCCATTTTTTTAAATCTTGTAGAGGGGAAGCGAGTAACAATAATAAACAAACATACCTGCAAATCTCGTTCATGACGACTGTGGTACAGCAATCCATGAGAATAAGTCATTTTAAAAATAGCAATTACATTTTTCATTATTCAAAACTTAGCGCCCGGGACGTAGGCGCCCCATTCTCTAGATCCGGTACGGCGTGAGTTCATAATTTTTAATTACACTTTCTTACAATAGTCATGTTTTGAACTACTCTATCGCTTAATGCGATCGGAAGTAGTTGTTTAAATAACATTTTACACGACTTCGTCAGGAAACGTATGAATAACGAATATCATTTCAAAGTTCTGCGTGATTGTTCTTTTTAATGACAAACGGCCATTCATTTAACAATGATTAGCGATACCTGCACCATGGAAAGACTTGGTAAGTTGTAATCTAAAGTTTGAGAGAACTCCAGCCGTATAAAACTAATTTCGTCGGTGTGTAGCTTTTGTGCTGTCTGCGTCAAGTAAAATATCAGTTAAGTTTGTTCCACGCCTTAACTTACTGTTATCGGAATTGATTACCTGTGCGGAAACTTAGCCAAGAACTTCCAACTCAAGATGCTGAGATTCCGCTGATATCTCAGACACTACTTGAGTAGACACGTCTTTCCTGTTACGAAACTGCAAATATCTCGTTCTTAATTGCTGCAATTAAAGGGTAGTTATTAGACAGGGAGTGTTGACTCGGAAAATAGTTATAGCTTTTATTGAGTGACACAGCCGATCGTTATCTTCGTTTGGCATACATCAGCAATTTGTCCATTGTGGAACATTTGTTTCTGTTTTAAGTAGTGGAATTGATTTTAGAGTTTTGGTTGATATTTTGCAATTTTTTCGGATTGTTCTAGACGAAGTCAGAAACATAACTAAAGGTAAGTACCCAAAATATACAATGGAAAATCGTATTATAATGTAAAACGGTGAAATTTTGCACGCTTTGCTTAATATTTATTTGTCATTGCGTTTATTAAATTTAAAAAATCCATACAAAATATTTCTTTGCTCACTTGTAATAATGAGATACTGAATATTCAAATAGGAAACACTTTGCAGGTGCATTAATCGTGGTAGTATTTATTGAAATGTTTAAAAAAATAATGGAAGCAATTATAAAATGGTTTTATACTTTTAAAACTATGAATTCTTAGCGTCGAGAGCTCCAGGCATGTATTTTCATAAATCCAACAAATGAATTGAAAATAATTTCCAAAAAACTTTTATACATGTTTAGTAATGACCTAACTGGGAACTTTTAAGAACCATAATTCACGCTATCTAATTTATATACAAAATGCAGATTCTAATCATATCTTTTGAATTTTTTTTCATATGCATTTTAAATTTGCATGTAGCTGCAACCGCAACGTACTGCAATTTTCGACATTATACAGTGTGTCTGCTTAAGTTCGCACCATATGGCAAACTTTTTTATTATTAATTTTACGAAAAAAAGTTAATTCTTTATAAATAGTTCTGTATGGTCCAAAACTTAAAATTCAATCATCAGATATAAATTTTTTTAAGCCGTATACGAGGAATGTCAAAAAATATGAATTCTGCTCAAGAGTAAAGTACCTTTATTTGTGACAATATCGAAAATTGTTATTAAGAAAAGTTGACTAGAATCAAATACTACGTTGAAATATCTAATTGCACCTATCTACAATGAAAATCAGGTTTTGTTATTTTTCACATTTTTTTTAGTTTCATATGGAAAACTTTATTTTTGACAATATCCAAAACTTTTTTCAGTTATCTCTTTATTCGTTAAAACTTTGATAACCGTTACGTCTCGTAACCTCTACATTATTTTGATAATTTTCCATATGAAACAACTTAAAAAAAGTGTGAAAAATATCAAAACCTGATTTTCATCGTAGATAGGTGTAATTGGATATTTGAATGTAGTTTTCGATTTTAATCAACTTTTATCAATAACAATTTTCGATATTGTCACAAATAAAGGTACTTTACTCTTGAGAAGAATTCATGTTTTTTGACATTCCTCGTATACGGCTTTAAAAAATTGATATCTGATGATTGCATTTTAAGTTTTGGACCATGCAGAACTTTTTATAAAGAATAACTTTTTTTCGTAAAATTAATAATAAAAAAGTTTTCTATATGGTGCGAACTTAAGCAGACACACTGTATAATTTCATTAATGGAGTATGGAAATAAAAAAACATAATACAGCACACGGATGGATAAACAAATGTAGATGGTGCGTTTCAGTTCAATATACAGGGTGATTCATAATTAGTGAATCAAACTGAAATGGTAAATTCCTCATGCCAAAAGAAGACAAAAAGTCTATATAAACATATATACTTAACCAAACGGTTACCTAGATACAGGCTGCTGCTTGTTGCAAAAGCAACATAATTATTTCCAATTATTAATAATAACAAGGCATATGAAGTGCACCCAAAACAAAATGTGCGTTAAATCTGACAGATATTCTTCAGTCGTACGTCATTTGTGTTTATAGATGTTCTAATAATCGATTTGTTTTGATTGTTAAACTGTATAGCTATAGGGAATACCGCCAAAGGTATCTAACCAGCTATTGCTGCACTTGATATGCCTTGTTATTATTAATAATTGGAAACAATTATTTCACGTTTGCAACAAGCAACAGCCTGTATCTAGGTAACCGTTTGGTTAAGTACATCTTATATTATAAAAGCCGATGCCGCCAGCCGTCCAGACCGTAAGCACTGGCGCGCGCACATGCCGATCGTAAGCACACGTGGCGAGACCGTCAACAGCAAGCATTTGTATTGTTAACGCTGGCAGGGCCGGACGTAGGCTGGCTACCAGCTTAAGCAAGCATTTTTATTGTTAACCGTTTCTTTACTCTGGCAGGGCCAGACATAAGGAATCTATGATTTCAGTTTGATACACTAATTATGAATCGCCCTGTATATCTGAAATATTAGTGTATCTACAAGGTCCCAGCCAAAAGGGCCCTGCAAAAGATACAATACAAATACATACTACTTAAAACTGAACCACGCAAATGAGAACTCAAAGGTTGAGAAATACAAGCAGATACAAATAAAACAATAAAAGTAGTTAGAAAGCATAATTTAACAATTAAATATCTGAACAACACATGACGTAACTGAAATTCTGTCAACAAGCATCTGACGAAACAGTTAATATAATATATGGCACATACCATGTGCTTAGAGCGTGAGTTTTGAGAATGCATTCTCTTGCGTACCTGATTTTATATACTTGCCTATGCTGCTACCTGCGCAACAAATATTTAGGACTATTTTACATGAAAACCTATTTTTACTTCAGCACAACCTACCGAAGTAGTGCTTTCAACCCGACGATTTTTAAAAATTTAGAATTTTTGTGGCAACCTTTCAATCAATTGCAAACCCAAAATTATTTGAGAGGTTTCATGAAACTGTATAATTTTGTGAACACAGTAACCACTTGGGAGTAAAAGAAAAATTGGAAAAAGGACGAGTATGTCATTCCGACTGGCTGTAATCACCAGCACGAGAAAAACGTAACTTATCAGGATTATATTTGCGCCATTTTGGGTGCCATCTAAACGCATAGACTGAAAAGCTTTTGGGAGAGACTGGTCGTTTTTATCTTTGTGTGTATTTGTCGATTTTTATTCGCGTTACCTGTAATAGACATTCACTAGTCGCCCAGCTATGCTGTCAGATTCGTCTAATGACAACAGTCGTGGATTGTCAAGATTGCGGTCGCGAGTTCGAATCTCGGCTCGAACATTTTTTTAAAATTATTGAACGATGTATATCTCCCTGTTTAGTCTTCGGAATTATTAGTTCACGTTTTCTTTGCGAATATATTTTATCCTAAATCGGTATACATATGGCACGATCAAGTTAATGTTGTAGGCAACGTATATAAATCAGCCCTTTTATATAATGGCTAGAAATTTTATATAATTTCGTAAAGTGCTTTAAATGCATGTCCCTTTTTCTAATGTGTGTCGTCATTAAACATAATATCCGCGAAATCGTTGTCATTATATAGAACGCCTAGGCATTTTATTAAATGACTGTACAATTGCAGGAAATATATTAAATTTGATGTTGGAGGTTATGCTAATCAAACCGGTATAGCTGATTTTCACATCAGACTGTGTCGTTCTAAGTTGTTTATATTGGTTGCAGGCGTTGATCGTGTGTATTATGCATATCGTTTTCGTGTATTCATTTTGTAATTGTGTGTGTGCTGTAAATATAATTATTATATTAATTTTGTAATTGACAGTCGGCATCAAATGCAAAAAATGTTCATTTTTGATTTAAAAAACTGTTTACGGCAATAATATGTGCTTGTCTGAAAATCTAGTTAGCCCACATCATATACATATACAAAGTAATTTTTACTTAGTTAGAAAATGGCGTTTTTCGAAATTATCAAAATAAAAAAAGTGCTCTTCTTCGGAAATTGAGCAAGATTTGAATGAATTTGTTTTATTGTGTGTTAGTTTTAGCTAACTGAACAATATCAAGGCAAGAAACAGCATTTTTCCTTAACTTCCACAAAAATTAAATTTTTAATTTTTTGGAAATTGTTTATATTATATCAAGATTTATTTCAAAAGTCATTCTTACACGATCGGTGACTTGGAGGATCGGTTTTTTGAGGTTTGGGTGGCCGTGTGTGAAGATGGCGATTAATGGCAGACTGCATATCCCTAACACGGTAACCGTTGTTCCTAAGAGCTTTCCGAATATGGTAATTCAGCGTGGACATTATCGGGTTAAGGTATGGAAACAGCCCGGTGTACAAGCAAATTGATAACGGAAAGTTTTTGTGTAGGTTGATGGTAGGAATCGGCATGTGAATGGCGATCAGTGTGAGTGAGCTTACAATATACAGAATGATCAAGTTAGCCACTGGGTTGGCGAGAAGCTTGTACGTCTAGGAAAGGAAGGGAGCCGTTACTTTCTATCTCCATGGTAAAGTTAAAGTCTGGATGTTGACTATTGAGATGGTTTAAGAAGACGGATGTGTTTACCATGTGGCCAAATAATAAAGGCAGCATCAACGTATCCGAACCAAATATTGGGTTTCCATTCTGAAGGTTCTAGAGCTACGATTTGGAAAGCTTCCATAAAGATATTGGCAGCGACAGGTGAAAGAGCAGAACCCATGACCGCGCCAGAGATTTGTTTAAAGATCGTCCCACTGATATTTAACGAAGGTTGATTTCTCGCGCTTCGCTTCAAAGCCTCCTCGGCTCTATGGTCTTCCCAAAATTCATAAACAAGAAATTCCCCTCAGGCCCATCGTCAGCACCATAGAGTCCCCTACTTATTCAACTCATTAGCAAAATACATAACCACTATCCTCAGAAAGTTCACTGGTAGGTCTCTATCCTATGTTCGCAATTCAGCCCATTTTCTTGAACTTCTATCCAATATAAGCGTTGAACCTGAATATTTACTTGTGAGTTTCGATGTCAATTCCCTTTTTGCTAAAGTTCCTATTCCGATTCCATAGCCATAACCCGGAGTGCAAGTTGAACTGTAGTACGTGACGTACGCGTATGCGGACGACCGTTATGAGTGACCGTTCGTGCACCAGGTGATAAGATTTACTTACGGATTTAGCATTAAACTATGAGTCTTAATCTGGCATGACATTGTTTACTAATAAACTTACGTTGCAATCTGAAACAACGCTCAAACAGAATTCCACAAATAAAGCGTCTCCACAACCGAAGAAAGCAGCAATTTAAAATTAAAACTTCACCACATCATACAAAGGAACCCAATTAAGAATCAATTTAAACAGCTCTGATGATTATAGAGCCTTAACCAAATATTAGGAGAATAAAAAGGTGAACTATTACACTTATCATTCCGCTGAAAACGTCAATATCTCAGCAATTATAAGAAATGTACCTATTTCAATCTCTGAGGAAGAAATCTCTTCAGAACTACAACAATTACAATACCCAGTAATTAAAACAACTAGATTACTAAATAGCAAAAAACTATCCATGCCGCTAGTGGCAATCGAGCTATCAAAAACTGATAAGGCCAAGGAGCTTTTTAGCCTAAACAAACTTCTACACTGCGTAGTGACCGTGGAACCACGAATAAAAACAGCGAAACACCACAATGCACAAATTGCCAACGCATTGACCACACTGCCACACTAAAAACTACTGTCACTTACCACCGCGTTGCGTAAAATGCACAGAACAGCACCATTACAAAGAGTGCCAAAAAACAAAAGACAGTTGCGTAAACTGCGGAGCAGACCACACGGCCAGCTATAGAGACCCATACATCAAGAAGTTCACTAGAAATGCTTTCTTCCACAATCAACAAACGCAACATACCCCTAAAATGTACCCTACTAATACCAACGCCCTTATTGCAGGAAATATTACATCAAACCCAACATATGCCAATATGTTAGCCAACAACTATAAAATCCCAACCCGACAAATAACAATCAATCGACATCCAACTCTGCCAGTTCAACGTCAAATATTCTTCAGACCATCCTACAAATGTTAACTCCTTACATTGAACAAATCAAGAATTTTATCCTGTCAATAATCCCAATGCTCCTCAATGGCGGCAAATGAACAAAATTTAATACACAAGTTAACACTAGTTAATTGGTATGCAGAAGGCTTAAAAAATCAAAGGTCTACCTTTATCTCATTTCTCGCAAGGCATGATACTGATATTGCATGGGTAACGGAAACGCATCTGGTCAACAACGAGCAACTAACAATCCCAGGATACACGATATACAGAAAAGATAGAGAATCAGCAGTTGGATGGGGCGGTGCAGCAATAATAGCTAAACGAAACCTTCACATAACACCAGTAGATATTAATAATACCACAAAATAGAAGCTAGCGCAGTAAAAATTAGCTTAAAAAATAACAGCACACTAAAACTTGTTTGCGGCAAATCACCTAACAGTCAACTCATCCGTGAAGAACTAGAAAACATCTTTAGCACCCCAGAACCAACACTACTACTGGGAGATTTAAATTGTAAACATACAAACTGGGGCTGCAGAAAAACCAACCCTAACGGTATCAAACGTAACGGTTTCGCCTCCCAACTTGCATTACACATCTCGGCACCCACAGACTACACATACGTTTCTTACAGAGCTGACCACATGCCTGACATTTTAGATATCACACTTCACAAAAACTTAACTTCACCAATTACGTAAACAGTTCTGACAGAACTGGATTCAGATGACTTACCGGTAATTGTGACTTTTCACAACGCTGCCCAAAATTACCTTAAAATTCCTAGGCTAATAAATGGACCAATAAATTGGGATCAATTCAAAAAATCATTGAACACTCTGCTGTCCTTGTTAAGCCATTTTGCCGTCGGCAGTAATTTGAACTACATTTCACGCCTTTAGTTATATCGAAAACCTATTTTTAACTTTTAGTCACAAACGCAAGCTCATTCCGTTCTCATTCGTTTCCGAGTACCCTGTATGTAGACGCGCTTGGATCTTTTGGAACACCCTTTTGAACGCGTGTGACTGCGAGGCCTCGAACTATCTTTGTCACCGGAACGTATTTGTTTTATTGGGCGCATCGCCATTGGCTGTCGAGAGTCACGTGGTAACGCCGTTTTGGCTCACGCTACTTCCGGCGTCGTAACGCTTCTTGCTTGGCAGTTCAGCTCAGGCCGTTGATCAAAGAGGTCGGCAGGAAGCTCTTGTGTGTGACGCACGTGTCGTTTTGTGAGCGCGTTTTCCTTGGCGTTGTTGTTGGGGGCTACGTCTGGCCATGTCGTGAAAATAAGTGCTTCTTTCATTCCTACAAGTTGTTGGGGACTCGCTGCAGGACGTGAATAATGCCCATACGTTTCTGTCACACCGATCCCATGTGAGTGACTACATTGAAATATTACGCCATTATTCGGCGGAATCTTTGCCCAAGGAGATGTGCTTGCAAATGCAGGCGCTGCTGACTGCCACCCCTACTGCTCAGGAGAAGTCCAGAATAAATACCAGGTACCATTTAAAGAGATTATGTAACTTAGTGACCCCTTTTACGCGAATGTGCCGTGTAAGCGATGGACTTTGGTCGCATTCATTCAGTAGTACATTCTTGGTTTGTAACTGTGCAAACATTGACTTTCGCTGCGTTGCTAATTTTAGGCGTTTCGGGCGCTTTCTTGTAACATTCTATTTGGATATTGTTTTTTTTGTGTGTAACATTTGTACGCTTTAGTTATAGTGCGGTTACCTCTAGCTGGGGTTTACGTTAAGCCCTAGGTTTAGTATGGTGACCCATTCGTTGCCTGATCCTGTATAACGTCATTCAATAGACAATTGTGTAAGCGCGGGGCTTATTACTGTGTACCACCCCTGCATGCTTTACTTTTTCAGAATAAACAGCTAGTGTCACGATTAGATGTATGACGACCTCTGAGTAGTGGAGTGTGCAGGTAAGTGTAGCAGCCGCCCCCGCAGTGGCAGCACAAACCCGAACTAACGATTCAAACCTCAAATTATCGATTTTGTCATCCGAGTTCGATACTTCTCGAGTACCCTTATCAAGTAGTAACTAGCGTACTTGTTGCCTCGTCTAACCGCCCAAGCCCGTTTACCCGAGCCCATTTAAAGTCAGGTTTGGTGGCGCCCTTATAATTTTGACGTACCCTATATATGCCTCAACACGCTTGCCCAGAACGTATCGTGTGACTCACGCGCGACTCCCTGAGCGTTCCAGCCGTGGCCCTTTAGCCTGTTTCTAGCAAATCTCAGGGCAAGTGTGCCAGTTTTCCAGGACTGATTCCGTGGTGCGATGCTCACCTTGGGTGGGTGTCGCTTTAGCCTTTTGTTGGCTGTTCTGGCATTTTAGGCATTGTAGCCTTGTCGTGTCACTTATATTGTTGTCGCAAATGTTTTTTTTCGTCTTTTCGAAGTGGTATGGACTGGTAAACCCGTTTTTTTCTTAGTAGAATATCTTACCGAGCTTCTTTTCTTGTTTTCTGTTTGTGTTTTCTTGTATTTTCTTGTTTTTAGTTTATTTTCATTTGGTTTCTTTACCGAATTTATGTTTTTTCTTAGTTGTCATTTGTCTTTATGTTTCTTTTCTTGTTTTCTATATGTTTTTTCTTGACTATTCTTATTTTCTATTTGTATTTTTGTGTCTTCTTGTCTTTTATCGCCTTTTCGTGTTTTATTTTTGTGTCTCTGTGTCTTTTCCTCTTTTAAGTATCCTTTTCGTAATTTTTACCGTCGTTTCTTGTTTTTCTTAGCCAGTTCATACTACCGAGATGTTTCGTTGCATTCAGTGCAGATTTTTGTCCCGCATTAGTCGGATTTAGTACCAGATGTCGTTGAGTGAAGGTACCGACCTTGTTTATTTAAGTCTTTTCGAAGTCTTAGTTGGAATTTCGACACTTTGTTGTACCGTACCGAACTGACGTTCACGTTACTGAGGTTTATCGATTTTGACGTTGATGATTACCGATTTTGACGATTTTTTTTCCTCTACCGTTTGTTGTTGTACCGAGTTGAATTTTGATAAGCAGGTTGGAATTCATTTTCACCTTCATTACCGTGTCTTGGTTTGTTGATAAGTTATGGTGTGTTGTTGGTGTGCTTGTAGAGATTCGCTCGTGCGGTTATTAAGTCCCTCAGGCCATCTTCTTAGTTGGTTTGGCGTAGTTATTTTCGTTTGGCCTTTATCTCACTCTCATTATTATTATGTACCGTCCAACTTTGTTTATCGACTTCTTCATCTACACCCCTAACAGTTATCGCAGTGTTTTGTACACTTACCGTTAGCATTTAATGAGCCGTTGATCAAAGAGGTCGGCAGGA